>OZ010612.1:64899220-65121720 GCA_963932145.1 Acanthosepion lycidas
TTGCTATGGGATTTTAAGTATTAAAACGTGAAATTACTCATTCGAAAAGAAAATTAATATAAGCAAATGATCTTTATTTTCTCGTTATATTAATTCCGAAAGTTGCGGGAAGACCTTTGGTGAAAACACGGGAGGCGTTTGGTAACTTGTCAAGTCAAGTAACTGACAAAAGCATTCAAATTCCATAAACGTTTGTATAGCAGGACGTACACACGCATTTGTTGAAATGAAACGAAAGCGCTTTTAGCAATATCGCAGTAGGTATTCAGATTTCATTGAGAATGACAGAGCTGTCTTAAACGTGGGTGGCCACCTGGTTTTCCTGGTGAGAAATTATTCGTTTCAGGTCTTAATGAGGAATAAGTCGTATGCGTCTGTCTAGTTTTCTTCTTTCTGGTTTTGGTTCTGCGACGGAATTCCGGTCTGAGGAGGCGCGAAACGTGGGTGTTTAATGCAGATTAATGCAGCGAACAGTACGATGACGGATAGGTGGGTCGAAAGCATCAGACAAACAGTTTGTAAAGCGGGAAAATCGATAAAGACAGGAGGAGCCAATCGACAAGTCCAGTTCTGCTTGGTTAAGATTTGACATATTCTCTTAATGTTACTCCTTACTTTTCCTTTCTATTTTTCTCCCTTTTTCATCCTTCTTTGCCCCATGATAAAACTTATCTCATTTACTTTTTCCTTTTTCTTATCTTGTCCCAAGATAAAAACCATCCAGTAGTGAATAACAGACTTAAATCAAAGTACAATTTCATTCAGAACTCTTTTGCTAGCATCGTATATATATATATATATATATATATATATATATATATATATATATATATATATATATATATATATATATATATAATGTGAAAAAAAATAAACATTCTTTCTGGAGTCAATAAATTCGCCGATATCGTCAGCAGCAGTTTTGTCATTAAAATACAGATAAGAAAACGTCGACGGACTCCGGTCAATAAAGAAAGACTCCTGTCAATAAAGAAAGACTCCTGTCAATAAAGAAAGACTATCTTGCAAAAGTACTTAAATACGAACTTTTAGCTTTTTTGTAAAAGTTTGCAAAGACCATTTTTTCAAGCCATCAGTGCTGAACACTATAGTTTTGGAATTTAAAAAAAAAAAGACTCTCTTGTGAAACCGACGTTGTTTACCCTATCCCTACAATCTGTTCTACGCATAGCCATGTAAGCTCTTTTTTATTTTTTTTTAATCGGTATCATACCAAGCAAGAAAATACAGACACTAGCACGCAAGGGGGTTACAGGGTGTGGAGGTATTAGGAATATAAACATAAATAAAGACCAACCAGGAGGACAGTAGATAGTAACTAACATTGCATTTAAATTTTTGAAGATTAAAGTTGGCTGAAAAGCATAGAGAAAGAAGGAGTTCTATAAGTGAGAAATGCGAGATACAAAAATGTTTACAGCTACATCTAGCTATATCAACTGTGAATTGTGGAAACCTAACCGCTAATCTAGTACTGCGCTTCAATGCATAGAATCTGGGTAGCATTCTGAAGAGCTCAACCGAACAATTACCATGAAATTATTTAAAAAAAAAAGGTACAGAGAGGCAACCCGACCGCAGTGGGCAAGTAACTGAAGCCGAGTTGCCAGATCAGGACCAATAATACTGCTGATTCTTCTTTGGCTTTTATCCAGGAACTCCAGGTAAATAGCAGGGGCACCGAACCATATATGGCAGCAACATTATAAGCAGCAACGAATGGTATATGTGCAAGAGATTCCGGAGATAAAAGTTACCTCGCCCAACAAAATGAACCGACTTTTCAGCAGCTGACCTAGCAATGAATTCGATGTAATCTTTTCAACTCATTACAGCTGGAAACGTTAACCCGAGAAAGCGAAATGAGATTAGCATCTTTGATACTGATTGAGGCATGGATTACTTCTCTATGATTTATTGAGAGAAGTTTAGTTTTAGAGGCGTTAAAATTGACAAGCCATCTTTTGCCCCAGTTAACCACGATCTTGAGGTCGTTTTGTGTATCAGCTGCCATTTTGACTAATAAGGTAGGAGTAAATGGGAGTGTCATAAGTGTAGATATCAATTTGAGAGCTTATGTCATCGGGAAGGTCATTAATGAAGATTAAAAACAGCGTAGGATTAAGGGTGTAGCCCTGGGGTCACCCGCTTTAGCATGAAAGGATGTAAACGAGTTGTTGTTAAGGACAACTCTCATTTTACGATTTGATCGGAACGACCGATTCAGCTCAAAAATATGCCCGGATATACCGTAACCTTTCAGTTTGTGGAGAAGACCTGAATGCTAGACTCGGCCAAAGCCTTTCAAGATGTCCAATGCTACAGCTGTGGATTCAGTCGTTTTATTTTCATAATTATGGTTAGTATATCAGCAGTTGATCTGGAGTAACGAAAGCCGTATTGCTTGTTCGTGAAAAGGACCTGTGATGAGAGATGCTGAACCAATTCAGTATTGATTAGGGCCTCTAGAAGTTTCCCAAAAAGAGGCAGAAGGCTAATATGCCGATAGCTGTATACGTTGGAGTATTCACCAGAATTCTTAATAAAACGGGAACAGACGATGACCTTATGAAAGGAGGGGAAATCGAGACATTTATTATACAGTTTAGCGAGAACAGGAGCTAGTTCGGGAGCACTCTTCTTAATGACAATTATAGGGATGGCACCCAATCCACATGCTTTGTGGGGATCAATATTAAAGATGATACCAGAAACCATGGAAGGCGTTATATGCATATCACTCAACAGAGAATCAGCTTTTAGTTGGAGATTAGGCAGGGATGCTCCAGATTAGTCATGAGTAGCGTTTGATGAGAATTTACAGATAAAGCATTCATCTTTATTATCAGAGGAGTATAACACTTCAAATCGTTTGAACAGACGGGTAATAGAGACCTTGTACTTATTTAGTACTCTATTACAGAGAAGCCAGTAGTCACAAGCAAAGTTTTTATAGGCTACGGTATCTCATTCTCTTAGCATGTATGGATTTAGCATCTTCGAGCACTTGCTTACAATTGCTACAAGCAGTAGCAAATAGTCACCTGTTATGACGAGAGATGTCACGCTGCTATAGCTGGAAATAGTTGTCCCTTGTGTTGTGGCGGCTGAGCATGCTTGTGTGAACCATGGAGGGGATTGCAGTTTCAACTGTTATTTCCGAGAAGGGATGAAAGCATCCATGCCACCTTTGACCCAAGAAGAAACCTCAGTGGCGCAATTTTTAATTGAGAGGATGAAGATGCCAGTCCAAGGATCCCCACAAAGAAAATCTTATGAACGTTTCACGTTCCGAAACCAAAAGATGTTTACACGTGTGATCTTCCTTAGTGAAATAGTTTAAAGTGCTTGACAAAGTTACATGAGAGAATGTGTGAATGAACAAGTGAGAACGAAGCAAAACAAAATTTTAAGACACGTTATTTTCTTTATGCAATTCAGCGTAGCATACTGAAAGACCAAACGGACAGCATTTGGCGAATGCTCCTTCAGCGCCATTAAAAACTTAATATGGTGAACCTGCCATAAAGAAACCGCCTGTTCTTTTTTTAGGGGAACAGGTGAATCGATGAATGGCGAAAATGTTTGTACGATGACAGAAATAGTTGTCAGAAATTTGGGACCTTTAATCGGAGAGCCACGTTCAAATTTCAGTCGAGTTCACTGAATTCACTTATACCTTTGGGAAAGGCATCAATCCATCTCTTCCCTATTCCATCCTAGATATGGGTAAATAGCAGTAAAGATTGTACTTTAGCCTTGATTAGCAACAAGTCTAGGAGACAGAAAACTCTGAATTCAAATGGTCTGCTGCCGTGTAGATCTTGCCTCTTTAATTTCTAAGATGAAGGACGGGGAAATCTCAAAATCCCAGACGAAAAAGTAACCGACAACACATTGCACCATTCTGCCTTGAATGTCAAAATGAACCACAATCGCGAGATAGTGGGGATGGTCACCATGACGGCCTAAAATTCGCTATCTGTAAAAAATGGTGATGAAATTTAATATCGTTCTTGTCTGCCTAGTGCTGCCGCTACTGATGTCACGCTTGGCCGCCCTTATCACTGAATTTTTTTTCTCCCTGTCGTCCTAGTGAAGACATATTGTGAAAGGAATATGAAACATTAATTAATAATTGTTAAAACATTAACGCCATGAAAAATGCTTTATGATGAACATGGTAGAAAGGAATCGTGTGTTTATTTAGAAGGACGAAATGATGATGCAAAATTGAAAGAAGAAATCGGCAGAAAAAAATTTGAAGAAAAAGAAAAAAAACTGAAAGAAAAAACTGAAAGAAAGAAGGGAAAAATGAAAGATATAATGAAAGAAAGAATGAAATAAAGAAAAAAATGAAAGACTGATGAAAGAAAAAATGGAAGGAAAGAAAAAAATTGAAACAAAGAAGAAAAATTAATGAAGAAAGAAACACGTTGTAAGTAAGAAAGAAAAACAAGAAGAAAGAAAAAGGAGAAAGAAAAACGGAAAGAAAGAAAAAAGCAAGAAAGTAAAAAAAAGAAGAAAGTATATATATATATATATATATATATATATATATAATCATTTCACCCCCCCCAAGCAAGGCAAGAAAGCCACTATTATACAGGGGTTAGAGTGACTCAAAATAAGAGAAAAGACTCTGGATATACATGGGACCAAGGAAAGCATAAAAGCTGAACGGGGCTCACGAAAATAGAAGATGGCGATTGACGTTGAATTTAAACTTTTCAAGATTGATTTTATCAGGAAAGCAAAGAAACAGAAGAGAGTTCCACGGGTGGGAAGAGCTGGATAAGAAATTGTTGGAATAGAATTGGCGATTACATTTGCCTATTTAAACAGTAAAAGGGTGAGACCTAGATGCCAATCTGATAACACGCTTAAACACACTTAGTCCGGGCACTAGGGAAAACACACGTCAGAGCAGTAGCCTTGAAAATATTTGTTGAAAAGACATACAGATGCCATGTTACTGAAGTGACTAACGTCGAAATGCCAAGTCAGGTTTGATTATATTACAGATCCGTTCTTTGGATTTTGTCAAGAACCTTTAGATGAATGACAGTAGTGATTTTCCATGCATAGCTTAGATGTGGCACAAGGCCGAAAGTTTGGGGCACCCAGTGAGGATCGAACTCACTACTCATTCGTAATTGTTTTAGCGAGACAAGCTTGCTAACTATTACACCGTGTCGGGGTGCCCAAGATGAATGGCAGTAGCACCTAACATGATATGTTAAGTATTTGATCCATGGACGAATGGTAGATATGTAAATGTGAAAGATCGACTCTAGCAAGAAAATCCTTCTGGCACGACACAGTGACCAAAATTTCCTTGCAGTATATACACCTACTGATTCGATGGTTCCATTCAGGTAAGTTGAAAACGTGATGACAGGACAGTGAATCAGACTCTCCATGAGTGCAGCATGCTGCTAGCGTGCAGGAAAGTTTATCTACTGTGGTTAAATGAGGGCAGTTTCATTTTGAAGGCATTAAAATTTATGATCCAATTCCTTACTTACTTTATCACTGATTGGAGGTCGTTTACAAGAGCAGCGGCCAGATTAACTTTGCCAGCTCTGATGGATTTGCCAATGAGACAGGTGTAAACGGTATTGAAATCAACATAAATGCCGACTTTGGAATTGATGACGTCATAACGATCATTGATGAAGATCTGAAAAACCACTTGACCCAAGACAGAACCTTAAGGGACATCAGCATTCGTGCAAAATAATCTGGAAGTGAGCAGGTTGAAAACGACTTTCATTTCACTATTTGATAGGAAGGATTGGATGACAAGAGCAGCGGCTAGATTAACTTTGCCAGCTCTGATTAATTTGCTAATGTGTCAGGAGTAAACGGTATTGACATCAACATAAATGCCTACTTGGGAATTGATGACATCATAACGATCATTGATGAAGATCAAAAAACCGCTTGACCCAAGATAGAACCTTAGGGGACATCAGCTTTCGTACGACATAATCTGGAAATTAGCTGGTTGAAAACGACTTTCATTTCACTATTTGATAGGAAGGATTGAATGACGAGAGCAGCGGCCAGATTAACTTTGCCAGCTCTGATGGATTTGCCAATGAGACAGGAGTAAACTGTATTGAAATCAACATAAATGCCGACTTTGGAATTGATGACGTCATAACGATCATTGATGAAGATCAAAAAACCGCTTGACCCAAGATAGAACCTTAGGAGATATCAGCGTTCGTGCGAAAGAATCTGGAAGTGAGCTGGTTGAAAACGACTTTCATTTCACTATTTGATAGGAAGGATTGGTGACAAGAGCAGCGGCCAGATTAACTTTGCCAGCTCTGATGGATTTTCCAATGAGACAGGTGTAAACGGTATGGATATCAAAATAAACGCCTACTTGGGAATTGATGACATCATAACGATCATTGATGAAGATCAGAAACACCTCTTGACCCAAGATAGAACCGTAGGGAACATCAGCGTTCGTGCGACAGAATCTAGAAGTGAGCTGGTTGAAAACGACTTTCATTTCACTATTTGAGAGGAAGAATTGGATTAAATCAGACCCACGTCCAGCTTTTCATGTAGCCGTGGAGCTTACGTAGAAGACCAGCCTGCCAAATTATGGCAAACGCATTCGAGATATGTAGATCCACAGCTTGAACTTACCCGTTATTTGCAAGAGATTGTTATGCATATTCTGTTAGCACATCAGCAGTTGAAATGGAAGCCAAATTGTTTGTCAGAGAAACAGAGTAATATAGAAAGAAAAAAATAGAAATGAAGAAAGAAAGATTGGGAGAAAGAAAAACCTGAAAAAGAGGAAGATGAAATTGGAAGAAAGAAGGAAAGAAAAAAGTGAAACGAAGAAAAATTGAAAGAAAAAAAATTAAAATGACTGAAATAAATTAGAAAGAAATGGAAAGATAAAAAAAAACTGAAAGAAAAAAGTGAAGAAGTAAAGAAAACATTGAAAGAAACAAAAAAGATAAAAAGAAAGAATAAATTGAAAGAAAGAAAAATAAAAGATAAAGTTGAAAAAGAAATAAAACTGAAAGTAAGAAAAATTGAAAGAAAAATGAAATGGAAAGATAGTAAATAATGAAAGAAAGAAATTGAAAGAAAGAAAGAAGAATTTGAAGAAAAATTTGAAAAAAAATTAAAAATTAAAAAAGCAAAAAAAAATTGAAAGAAAATTAAAAAATGATAGATAGAAAGAAATATTGAAAGAAACAAAAAATTGAAAAAAAAGAAAAACTGAACGAAAGAAAAAATTAAAAAAGAAAGAAAAAATTGAAAGAAAAAATTTAAGAAATAACAAAGGCAAAATTGAAAGAAAATAAAATGACAGAAAGTTGAAAGAAAAATGAAAGAAAGAAAAAAAAAAAGAAAGAAAAAGGTGAAAAATTAAATTGAAAATAAAGAAAGAGAAATGAAAAGATAATAAATATTGAACGAAAGAAATTGAAAGAAAGAAAAATTGAAAGAAAGAAAAAAATGATCGAAAGAAAGAAAAGTTGAAAAAAGCAAGAAAAAATCGCAAGAAAGTAAAAAGTAATAGGAAGAATAAAAAAATGAAAGAAACAAAAAATTCAAGAAATAAAGAAAAAGATGAAAGAAAGAAAAAATTAAAACAGAAAGAAACAATTGAAAGAAAGAAAGAAAAAAATGAAAGAAAAGAAGAAAACTTGAAAGAAAAAAAATTGAAAGAAAGAAAAACTAAATTAAAGAAATAATTGAAAGAAAGAAAGAAATATGAAAGAAAGAAAGACAATTGTGAAAGAAAGGAAGAAAAAATGAAAGCAAGAAAGAAAGAGAAATTGAAGGAAAGAAATAATTGGATGAAAGAAAAATGAGAGAAAGAAAGACAAAATTGAAAGAAAGAAATAATTGAAAGAGAGAAAGAAAGAAATTGAAAAAAGAAAAAAGGAAGATATTGAAAGAGAAAAATTTTGGAAGAAGTAGAAAAAAGAAAAAATTTGGAAGAAGTAAATAAAAAGAAAAAAATTGGAAGAAGTAGATAAATTGAATGAGAAAATTGAAAGAATGAAAGAGAAAATTGAAAAAAGAAAACAAAATTGAAAGAAAGACAAAACTGAGAGAAAGAAAAAATTTCGTACTTAGAGATATAACTCTTATTATCTGCCTGTCTTCCTGACAGATTGCTCCTGTCTGATAATGCTATCACGCTTTTAATTGTATTATAGAAGTTAAGAATAAGGCCTCGATTTCTTTATGTGCCCTGTCCGCTCGTGACGTAGGCGATCATGGCTCTCCACAATATCCTGTCTTTCGTAGCTCTTAATATTTTTTTTATTTGTCTCAAACTTTGTTCCGCCATCCATTTACTGAAACACACTGAGTAGGTCTGGGTATGCGTTGCTTTCCTCTGTCCTTCTTGCATTCAAATTGTCCTGTGAGTATCAGATTTTCCAAGCCCTCTTGCCTTATTATGTACCCTTGATACTACAACTTTCTCTTCCTGATGTTAAGAATGTTTCCCTTTTGTTTCCATTTACTCTAAAACTTTATCTTTGCTCACATGTTCGGTCCATGTAACTCTCAGCATCTTTAGAGCCATATTTCTCTTACTTCAACGTCCTTATTCATCTTTGAGAGTGTGTTAAATAAAAAACAAATGTATAAAAAGAAGATGCTGGCAAAGGTGCTAAAAATCTTTCGTCGCCGAAATTCAGTTCGATAGGATAAAACATTTCTAAATAAAGTTATTTCAGAGACGGGCGAGAGAGAAAACAAACTATTATTTAAAAAAAAACAGTTCTTAACTAAACAAATCCGAGGTAATATATATATATATATATATATATATATATATATATATATATATATATATATATATATATACATATGTATATATACATATATATATATATATATATACATATATATATATATACATATATATATATATATATACATATATATATTTATATATATATATATATATATATATACATATATATACATATATATATATATATATATATATATATATATATATATATATATATAGTCCAAATCCTTTGATCCACCAAAAGCCTATAAAAACTTGCTATTTTTCCCAATAATGTCACACGTTCAAACCTCTACAAATTTCAAAACTCCCCTGGCGAAGTTGCTGCCACCATACTTTTTACAGCCTTATTTTAAACATACATATATCTCTTATTATGTTACTCCTATACATATAAATTATGAATAAATTATTCTCATCGCTAAACGCTGAAACCTCATTGTAAACAAAAAAACTTATTTTAAAAAAATTAGTTTCTTATTTATTTCATTTATACATTTCTATTTTACAGATTGAGAGACCAGACGATCCGAGTTCGAATTCCAGTCGAGTTTATTATATTTACTTACCCTTCGGAAAATGTATGAATCCAACTCTTTTCCCCCACCTATGGGTAAATAGTAGGACCTATGGCATGCATATATATATATATATATATATTATTTTGCCTGCTGTTGAATAGCAACATGACATTTTTCATCAGTTTTATTCCCTGTTAAATTCTTGTCAATATGTACCACACTTATTCCTTTAAAACACTCAGCTAAACACTACACATTTATCCTAATTTGTGGATTTTCATCCGCACTCCTCTCTTTGAACGACTCGCAGTTTCTTGCATCATGACAAAAACCTCATAGAGTGGGCAAATATAAATTCTTTTGTGAGAGATTCTGAAATGTAAGCTTCGTGTCTCTTCGGTACGTCTTCATAGTTAATATTTGTGTTGCATTCTGTGCTGTCTCAGAGTCCTCATGGTACTGCATAAAATTGTATTAACAAAAAGCACAATTTCTTTTTCCTATTCGTTTTTATCAGAATACAGAGACAGACCTGTCAGATTGGATTCTAAGAGGGACACGTGTTGCACGTTGGCTTAGCGTCTCTCCGCATGTGGTCTTGGTCCCTTTGAATCTGGGTGTGGGAAGCATATCGACGCTTCAAAATACTTGCGGTTCTCACCGTACTGAAAATTATAACTAATATCCAAAAGCCAAACAAAGACAATACATCACTTTCAGAATACCACGCCCACAGGGCACTCCAGCCAATCACTGACCATTCTGGCACTGACAGAATTTAGGTCGATTCTTTTAACAGAATATAGCATGGTGTCAAAGTGTTCAACAGCTTGTAATTTTAATTAAATTTCCTATATACATGTACTATAGCGTACATGTTAATGATTTGGGAAGAGAAATAGATAAGCCGGGTGCGAGTTAATCCGTTTAGTCTGTTGCGCTAACTTGCACACTAATGAACACGGGAGAGGCATGTATCCAACTGTTTCGATTCCCCAAATATATAGTTTAACGTACCATATGTCAGTGAACTATTCTCCTCGAATATTCAAAACAAACCTGTTTCTTTTAACTAAGTATAAATAAAATAGTGACAATATTTACAATGTTCGGACTGTTGTCCTTATCTTTGTTGTAATATCCATGACATTTCGGCTGTTGTAGGCTCCCACCTTCTTCAGGATCGGTGTATATTTCTGAGATAAGGTATTGCATTTGTTTACACTATTTACGCTCTTCGGACTGTTTTCCTCATATTTATTGCAATATTCACGACATTTCAACCATTGTACACTCCGGCTTTCTTCAGGATCGGTCTATATTTCTGAGAAGAGGTATTGTAACTATTTACTCTGTTACTCACTATTTATATGCTCCGGCCTTTTCAGGTGATTGGAATTTCAAACTGAAACCTTTATTTCGTCCATCGGTGTTCTAGTTTCACATGCCTGGGCTCTTCTGGATATATCAGTTTTCGGTAATTTCCTCTGGTGTTGTTTTAATTATTTTCAATTTTAAGATTTCACTAACAATTTAAGGGGAAAATACCCAACTTAGGTTCCGATGAGTTATTAAAGCCAAATAACAGAAACGGAACTATCCGAAAGAGGCATGACACGTGGAACTAGAAAACACTCTACCCCGGTGGACGAAATAAAGGGTTCGTTCCGAAATTCCAATAACCAGGAAATGGTCGGAGAATGCAAAGGTCGAAACGTTGTGAATATGTCAATAAAGATGAGGACAACAGTCCGAAAAATGTAAATTGTGTAGATAGTTGTAATACCTCATCTAAAAAACATGAACAGATCCTGAATAAGACCAGGACGTACAATGGCCGAAACGTCGCGAATATCACAATAAAGATGAAGATAACAGTCCAAACGAATAGTGTAGATAGTTACATTATGACAACTCAGAAATATAGACAGATAAATAAATCAGCTTATTGTTTATTTCAGATACATTTCCTCTTGATCATTTTAATTTTATTGCTCTGATTTTTTGGGGGTTTTTTTAGGGTTTTTTGGGATTTTTTTGTCTGCTGCTGTATCGGGATATGATTTTTTTGCTATCAGATTTTTCCTCCCAAATTCCTCTTATTATTTGACGATCACTTATTTCTCTTAATCGGCAGCAGAAGGAAGGTAGCTAG
The DNA here is from genome assembly GCA_963932145.1 of Acanthosepion lycidas. Classification (NCBI taxonomy): domain Eukaryota; kingdom Metazoa; phylum Mollusca; class Cephalopoda; order Sepiida; family Sepiidae; genus Acanthosepion; species Acanthosepion lycidas. The sequence continues at coordinate 64,910,733 of OZ010612.1, forward strand.
ATATTATATATCACTTATACAAGCCCATCGTTATAACTGCTTCTATATCGATATAATCTATTTAAATCATTCGTCTAAATTTAAATTTTGTATTATTAATTACGATAGATTTATTGGTTTGTTATTGTTCGCCCACCGTTTGCCTGCTGTTTACAGCTGTTATAAAGATCGTATAGCGCTCACAATTGCTGGTTAGTAAAACTGCAAGGAAAACACTTCAAACAAAAGGTTGAGTGAGGAATGGTTTAATCTCAGGAGAACATGGATTGACAATGCTGTACTTCAGTGCGACAAGCGTGCGAATGAAAAGCGCTACGCCCTTGCGACCAACTATTTGTCCGTTTCAGCAGGAGACATTCTACTCGTAGTAGATGGACGAGGCCAATTTTCAATAATAAGTTTAGAGATTAGTCAGTCTTTATATATATATATATATATATATATATATATACATATATATATATATATATATATATATGTATATATATGTCTGGGCGCATGTGTGTGTGTGTCTGTGTGTGCGTACGTGTGTGTGTGCGTGTGGAGGTGTTGTGGAGTAAATAAGACACCCTCGGTATCACAAATGAACCTTAACCGTAACTAAAGAACCCAGTAGGAAGTTCGACGCAGTCAGGCAGTCTGCTGCGGGCTCTCGACTGACATGTTGACGCGACTTACACGTTGAACCCAGACTAGGCTATGCCCACGGGTAGAGTCTCGCTTGGGGATGTAGACAAACGCGACCCCGTGTATGCGGGGTCTTGGGGAATCTTTGCAAGAGCCTACAAGCTCGGATGCACACCACATAAAACCCAGCCTTGTGCCACATCTTGCCTCGGGGCAAGTTTGGTAAATACAAGTTAGTTGTAGTCAGTCCAAGGATGGCTACAAGACAAAAGCTCTCTCTGCGGGGAGATGGTGACACGAACCCCTTCTGCGGGCTGAGGATGACGCAGTTGGGGTTCTGTCTTCGGATAGAAACTCGGCTGAGAAAAATACGGTAATACTCTACCCAAACGCACTTTTGCGGTGGCTGGTTAAATTGGCCCGGATGGAAATGATCGGGTTTACCACAGTATCTCGTTCGGAGTGGGGCGACCGATACATACTAGTCCGTTGCATTCAGTACCAGGCTAACGACAAGACAAGTTTCAATAATGGGAGCAGTGAAGATTAGTCAGTGTTTCAAAAGGCGAAATATATTTTGGGGACGTAAGAATAATACTTTTTTTTTGCGTCTATTGCACTGTTAATTTTTGGGAATAACAGACAGATGACCTACTGTCTCCATCATTAGCCATTGCTAGTACTGGGAGGAATTAGTGGATTCATACTGTTACCAAGGATATTTGCACGGAAAAATGATGTAACTAACTCGACTGGAATTCGAATTCAGCCCTCTGATTGTCATTCCTAGTCACTATCCATTACGTCCCGGGCAAAGGGGACAATTCAATTTGTTTTTCTTTCCTTTTCCACGTGCTTCGTTCGGCCTTTCGTCTGTTTGCTTCTCAGTCGATTAATTGTTTTGAAACTTGATCAAGCTGGTATATACCCGACCTACGCACGAGGCAGGATATGGCACAAGACCGATTTTTGTGTGGGGATATCCGAGTCCGTAAGCCCGGGCAAATATTCCCCGTAGACCCCGTATACACGTGGTCGGGTTTTTCTACCTCCCCAGGCTAGATGCTGCTATTCAGCAGAGTTTCATCTGAGTGCCCGAAGTCAGAGTTTGACAAGTAAGTCTTGCTGCTTGATCAAGCCTCTTCACCAATTTTTCAGTGATTCATATAGCCACTTTTCTACCCACAATTCCTTGCTATTTTTTTTCACCATTCGTTATAATTAAGAGTAAGGTAGATAGCATGCATTAAAACCCCTACCTCGGACTACATCTTGTCCCCGAATTAGTTTCGTCCGGTCGGCTAGCTTAATACATGGACACTAATTATCTAATTAATTTGTGGAGCAAGGGTTAGGGTTAGGGTGGAGTTAATTGTTTTACAATGCGAAGAATTTTTGAAAGCCAAATTTCATTCCGAATTAACTGCCAACTTCTACAAGTAATATGTTTTGCCCAGCGTAAAATAGAAAACCCTCTTGAATCTCTATCTATAAAAGGCAGAATGTATGTGTGTGTGTGTGTGTGTGTGTGTGTGTGTGTGTGTGTGTGTGTGTAACGAATGCACGGCTGCAATTTTCGACTGATTTGCACCAAAATTTACATGCACATACTCCAAGTTAGCGGAAAGGCCAAGACCGACTTTGCATTTCCCAACTCCCATCGATAGTGGAAATAATCGATTTTTCATGCTTCTACAGCACTTTTCATGTAGTTTGTGGACATTTTGTACTCGCCACAGTGAGAGCCAATAGCTGGTTGCCACGAATAGCAGGAAGATTCTATTGGCCAGCGTGAGAGCCAACAGCTGACTGACACGAATGTTAACTATCATGCTAGCATGCAAAAAAAATCGATAGCTTCATTCGTCACAAGTGGGAAAAATTTAAATCTGCATGGCACTTTACTCTAATCGGCTCATTCGATTGCTTAAACTCAACGTTGATTCTGATTCCGCAGAACTGGGTTGTGTGAAAAAGTATTTGTTGTTAACATTCTTTTTTCATTCAGTTGTTCCAGTTACCAGTCCTTTTTTAAAGCTGACCGTTTTGTGTTCATTTTATTTAGTTCTTTTTTCGTAACAGATTTAATGTTTAGTATAGAGCTTAGAAAAAATTCGCAGTGTGAGATTGGCAGGAAGTAAGGCATGTAGCAGCATCAGCACGGCAACGGCACTCCTTTAAAGACAAGAAAGGGCAAAAATATTTTAAGTCAAGTGAAAACGATTGCTGTATGAGTCGTACGATTTTTGAATCAAGCACGGGCAACGCCGGGCCATGCTGCTAGTAATGCCATAAAAATGATAAATTTCCCATTGTTTGGTACAGTGAACACTGTTGTTATATCTGGTCGGAGATTCTTTCTGTACATCCCGAAATTCTTGACAAAATCCAAAGAAGGATGTGAAATGTAATCGATGTTGACTTGACATCTCGACTTCAGTCCCTTTCTGACTGTCGTGATAACTATAATCTTCAAAAATGTAAATGCAAAGTCAATTGTCATCTTATGTCCGGTTGAATCCCGTTCATTTTTTAGACTCTTCCTGATGCTATTTTGTTGCACGTATTTATATAAAAATCGAGCATACCATTGCTTCATGAAGGCTTTTGAATTTGAGAACGTTTAAAGGTCAGTCAAAAAAGGGTTGGGCACACAAAATATCATAATTCAAAGCCTCGTAAGACAAAATTAAGCGAGTAATATTCAAGAAACGTAAATTCTGTACATCTTCAAAGGCATACAGTGATGTATTGATTTTTCAACATATTTAGGGTTGTGTATGTTGGCTTGAGATACTAGTAATTCTTTCAGGAAGAGTAAGATTGGGAAAAATATGAGGAAGGTGAAATATGGGAGAATTGTGCGCTATATATATATATATATATATATGTGTGTGTGTGTGTGTGTGTGTGTGTGTGTGTGTGTATGTGTATATGTGTGTGAATAAAAAGGGACATGAGGAAAAAACTATTCTTTAGCGATGCGTTTCGTCTTCTGAAAGGGCTTTAGCAAGGCTATATAGCAACTATTTTGTGACGCGTGTTTATATATAAAGGCAAGGATGTCATTGGTTCCTCAAGGTTTTTAAATTTGAGAACTTTGAGAAAATTGAACTCACACTCTTTGGGTTTGTCACTGGATCTAACCAACGCCTTTATCCACTGTGCCATGTGTCCTCAAGGACACATGGCACAGTGGATAAAGGCACAGTCTACCCCATGGCACAGTCTACCCCAGGGATCGTAATAAAGGGTTCAGTTCGAAATTCCAACAACCTGAAGAAGGCCGGAGCGTACAACGGCCGAAACGTTGTGACAAATATGGCGACAAAGATGAGGACAATGGTCCGCATAATGTAAATACTAAACGAATATTGTTTAAATTTTGTGATTTTATTGTTAACTTATGAGATGGATGTAAATTCTGTACATCTTTAAAAGCAAGAAATAAATGGATTTAACCGTTTTCTTTTGATTTCTCAACAATATTTGGGGTTGTATTTGTTGGCTTAGGAAACTAGTAATTCTTTCAGGAAAGGTGAGATTGGGGAAAAAAAACGTGTTGTAAATTTATATTTTGATAAGATTCCATAGTGGAACTCTCGAGAATTTTCCTTCTGAGTAAATTAGTTACTCTTTTGATGAGTGTAGCATTTTTAGATCAAATTGTGCTCGAAATTATTTCTTTGCATGATTAGTGAATGTAATAAATATTTAGGTACAAGTTCCCTTTTGAGTTTATATATATATATATATATATATATATATATATATATATATATATATATATATATATCGGTCTCCACCCCTCCACCCCTTAGCCATCTATATCTTGAGACTAGACACAATAAATTCGAACAACATCTAGCCGACACATTGGAGTTAAAAATTAAAAATAAGAATTTGAAATGATACATATGACACATTCATATCCTCTTTCCCACCTCACTTCCTCACTTCGTTAATTTTACGTATACTTCATGAGGTCCGTCAAAAATGTGTGAATTTCTTTTCATTTTTCATTTTTCATTTCAATTTTTTGGAAGTAAAGTCTGATGATCCAGAGCCCTGTTAAAGGGGTTATGGTTAAATAATTTATTACATGGAACCTTAACATGGTCTGTTTTTATTCAAACAAAAGTATATATATATATATATATATATATATATATATATATATATATATATATTCCTTGACAATTGGAATAAGGATACCTTTAGTTAATGACCATTTTAACCTACGAATTTTAATTTTAAAATTGGTAGGGTTTTTCAAAATGTTTATGGTATCAGTTTGTTGTGGGATACTGGTCTTTTTAGATTAAGAGTATCTTTAGATGTTCAAATTTGATTTTGGTTTCAAATTTGATTTTGGGTTTAATACCAGTATCCCACTACAAACTGATACCATAAACATTTTGAAAAATCCTGCCAGTTTAAAAAATTAAAAATTCGTAGGTGAAAATGGTCATTAACTAAAGTTATCTTAATTCCAATTGTAAAGAAAATTAAGCACACTTTTGTGAGTCAGTTTTAACATATTTCAAATTCTATGTTGTGTTAATAGGACTCGACTGGAATATACCAACGGATTACTACTCTCTCTCTCCCTCTCCCTCTCTCTCTCTCTATATATATATATATCATATATATATATATATATATATATATATATATATATATATATATATATATATATATATATATATGTATCCATACACATAGAGCAGACCTAGATAAACCTGTGCGTGTGCGTCTTGTTTCTGTGGTGGGGGTTGAAAGACCTTGTTCAGTTTATATGCAGATTGCTAGATATTGTAACGAATATTCCTCAGCGTTTTAAGTTAATTTCAACCATCACTGGTTATTTTTGTAAAACAAATTAATATACGGTTCCGAAACTCAAATAAATTTGATTTTTTTTGTCTTCTTATCTCATCATTTTGTTTTCAAAGTTATAAATTTAAATCATATTTTGATGTCATCATTATTTATAATAATTTGCCTCAAGTGATGCGATAATGCCAATGTAATGCGAAGGAACTCTGGTAGAAAGAATTATTCTCTCATTTGAATTTCCCGGATATGGGCATTATTATATTTGTGATATGATAAAACTGTATTTCAGGGACGGTATGGAATGGTTTAAAGAAATAAATACGAAGCATGTTTTATTCTTAGAGAGCTTTATACTTCTAAAACATACGCAAAAATATATATTAGGTTGATGCAAAACTAATGACGTTTTTTGAGATATTTTTAACGTCAAAAAGGTCATTATTTTTGTACCAACCTAATATATATATATACACAAGTGTCCCACGCAGAGAAAATATATATACAAGTGTCCCGCGCTGAGAAAATATATCAAATATATCTTCATGGCAAAGCACAGTATAAGGACAAACAAAAAGGAAGGGTCTTACATATAATATGGAGATATTCCTGTGTCTGGAGAAGTCATTTTAGGACTTCAGATTCAAACAAGTCGGATTCGTCTACTATGTCCATTAGGGGGAAATGGCGTGTCTTGGCTTTTCCCAAATTGCCAGATTTTCTTCCCATATCTTGAAAAGATATATTCCCAAAGGGAACAACACCCTGGACTGCTGTATAGGACAAACGGGATGGGGGCAGGTGTGAGGTTTGGGCAGGTGTGGGACTGAGTTAAACAAGCAACCTTATGGTTCGGCTATAGTAAGCCAACTGAAATTGACTACCGCTTTCGTCACTGTATTGAGTTACGCAACAGTCGCATGACTCACGGGATTTATTTCCATTTACCACTTTACCATTTTTCTCATTTCTATCCTTTCTTCTCATTTATTACTTTCTTTCCTTTTATTCTTTCTTTTCTATATGATAACTTTGACCCTTTTCCTTGCTTCCACGCTTTCTGTCCCAACACCTTCAGTTCAATTCTGTCTTTAATCTTTTTCTTCTCCATTCTTTCATCGATATATTCATTCATTCTATTTTTGTTTTTTTCTTTCAATTTATTTCGTTATTTCTTCATTCCTTTCCTTCTTTCTTCTCTCGTCTCTTTCTTTCCTTTTATTTCGTAACTCCTTCATTCCTTCCTTCCGTCATTATTTCGTTTTTTTTCGCTTATTTCTTTCCCTATTCCTTTTTCTTCTCTTCCTTCCATCCACTCTTTCCTTTTTTCGTTTTTCCTTATATTCGTTCCTTTATTCCTTCCTTCATTCTTTCCTTCCTTCCTTGATTTCGTCGTATTTTCTTTACTTTCCTATTTCGTTAAAACTTATTTTTCTTTTTCAGTTCGTTCCATTCTTCCATTCATACTTCCTTCTTTCCTTCCTTCCACGTTTTTGTCGTTCCTTTCTTTATTTTCCTCTATTTCGTTAATCTTTATTTTACTTTCAGATCCTTCCTTCTTTCCTTCCTTCTTTTTGTCATTTCTTTTTTCTTTACTTGCCTCTATTTTCTTAATCCGTATTTTCTTTTTCCCAGTTCCTTCCTTCCTTCCTTCCTTCTTTCCTTCCTTCTTTGTTTTTGTCGTTTCTTTCTTTCCTTTTGTATTCTGTTAAGACTTATCTTTCTTTTTCAGTTCCTTCCTTTATTCCATTCCAAATTCTTTATTTCCTTAATTCATGGTTTTTGTCATTTCTTCCTTTAATTTCCTCTATTGCGTTAATTCTTATTTTCCTTTTTCAGTTCATTCCTTCCATCCAAACTTCCTTCTTTACATCCTTTCTCCCTTCTGTTGTTTCTTCTCTTTACTTTGCTTTTCATTATTTTCATATTCTTTCTTCCTTTGTTCTAAACATTGTTCCATATTAACCTTCATTCTTGCTCCTTTCCTTCTTCGTTAATCCTTTTTTTTAGTTCTTTTTTTCTTGTCTTCTGCATTCTTTCTTGTCTTTACTTGTGTCTTTCTTTTCCTTTTACGTTCTTCCTTATTTTACTTCAATCATTTCTCTCCTTCATTCTTTACTTCATCCATGTTTTTTTTTCCTTTATTGGTGTTGTTTCATTACATCCATTTATTTCGTTCATCCTTAACTTTCTTTTGTAACATTCTATTCTGTTTAAAGTTTTTCTGTTCTTTATTTCGTTTTATCATATTTCCTTTAATCACTTCCTTCCGCTCCTTTTCCGCACTTCCTAACTTGCTTCCTTCCTACCATTTTTTTCTTTTCTTTCCTTTTTTCGTTTCGCCTTACTTCTCTTACTTTCTTCATCTTCTCGTTTCTTTCTTCCCCTTTATTTATTATTCCTTGTTTCTAACTTTCTTTATTTCTATCCGTATTCGTTTCATTTTCCCTTTATTTAGTTCTTCCATTCTTCTGTTCGTCCATCCTACTTTACATTGTCCTTTCTTTCGAATTAGTTTATTCTTTCCCTTCATTTCGGTCTTCCTTCCTTCTGTTCGACCATCCGAGTCACCTTAGTCGTCACTTTCTAAGTCATTCTTCCTTTCCATTGATTTCGGTCTTTCTTCTTTCTGTTCGTCAATCCTACTTTCCTTTGTCGAATCTTTTTCATTCTTTCTTTGTTTCGAATCATTTCGTCCATCCTTCCTTCTGTTCGTCCATTCCTAATTTTCTTAGTCGTTTCGTCACTGATTAGTTCAATATTTTCCTTCATTTCGTTTTATTTTCCGTCTGTTTGTCCATTTATATTCCTTGTCGTTTCGTACTATTCTTTTCTTTCTTTCCTTTCATTTCGTCCTTCCTTTCTTCAGTTCATCCATCTTAATTTCCTTTATCGTTTCTTTCTAATTCTTTCCTTCTTTCTTTCTTAATTTCGTTCTTTCTCTCCTTTTTCGTTTATTTTTCACTTCATTTCGTTCCTCCTTCCTTCTATACGTCCATCATACTTTCATTTGTCGTTTTTTCTAATTTTTTCTTTCATTCCATTTTTTTCCTTCTTCCTTCCATCCGCTCGTCCTTACTTCCTTCTTTCTAACTTGCGTTCTTTCTTTCCATTTTCGTTTATTTTTCCCTTCATTTAGTTCTACCTTCCTTCTGTAAGTCTTTACTACTTTCTTTTGTCATTTATTTCTAATTTTTTCTTTCATTCCATTTATTTCCTTCTTCCTTCCATCCGCTCGTCCTTACTTCCTTCTTTCTAACTTGCGTTCTTTCTTTCCATTTTCGTTTATTTTTCCCTTCATTTAGTTCTACCTTCCTTCTGTAAGTCTTTACTACTTTCTTTTGTCATTTATTTCTAATTTTTTCTTTCATTCCATTTATTTCCTTCTTCCTTCCGTCCGCACGACATACTTCCATCTTACTAACTTTCGTTCTTTCTTTCCCCTTTCCTTTATTTATCGCTTCATTTCGTTCTTCCTTCCTTCTATACGTACATCCTACTTTCCTTTTTCGTTTCTTTCTAATTTTTTCTTTCATTCCATTTATTTCCTTCTTCATTCCATCCGCTCATCCTTCCTTCCTTCTTTCTAATTTTCGTTCTTTCATTCCCTTTTCCTTTATTTTTCCCTTCATTTAGATCACCCTTCCTTTCATTTGCTGTTTCTTTCTAATTCATTCTGTCATTCCATTTATTTCATTCTTCCTTCCGTCCGCTCGTCCTTACTTCCTTCTTTCTAACTTTCGTTCTTTCTTTTCATTTTCGATTATTCATTTGGTTCTCCCTTTCTTCTGTATGTCCATCCTACTTTCCTTTGCGGTTTCTTTCTAATTCTTTGTTTCATTCCATTTATTTTCTTCTTCCTTCCATCCCCTCGTCTTTTCTTCTTTCTTTCTTAATTTCGTTGTTTCTCTCCTTTTTCGTTTATTTTTCCCTTCATTTCGTTCTTACTTCCTTCTGTAAGTAATTCCTACTTTTCTTTATCATTTCTTTCTTATTCTTTCTTTCATTACATTTATTTCCTTCTTCCTTCCGTCTGCTCGTCCTTCATTCCTTCTCTAACTTTCGTCCTTTCTTTTTATTTTCGATTATTTTTCCCTTCATTTCGTTCTTCCTTCTTTCTGTACGTCCATCCTACTATACTTTGTCGTTTCTTTCTTATTCTTTCTTTCATTCCATTCATTTCCTTCTTCCTACCATCCTCTCGTGCTTACTTCCTTTTTTCTAACTTTCGTTCCTTCATTCCCTTTTAGTTTATTTTTCCATTCATTTCGTTAATCCTTCCTTCTATCCGTCCATCCTACTTTCCTTTGACGTTTCTTTTTAATTTTTTCTTCCATTGCATTTATTTCCTTCTTCCTTCCGGCCGCTTGTACTTCCTTCCCTCTTTCTAACTTTCGTTCTTTCTTTCCATTTTCGGTTATTTTTCCCTTCATTTCGATCATCCTTCCTTCTGTTCGTCCATCCTACTTTCCTTTCTCGTTTCTTTCTAATTCTTTCTATCATTCCAATTTATTTCCTTCTTCCTTCCGTCCGCTCGTACTTCCTTCCTTCATTCTAACTTTCTTTTTTTTGTTTCCCTTTTCCATTATTTTCCCTTCATTCCCTTCTTCCTTCCTTCTGTTCGTCCATTTTACTTTCATTTCTCCTTTCTTTCTAATTCTTTCATTCATTTCATTTATTTCCTTCTTCCTTCCGTCTGCTCGTCCTTCCTTCCTTCGTTCGAACTTTCGTTCTTTCTTTCCATTTTCAATTATTTTTCCCTTCATTTCCTTCTTCCTTCCTTCTGTATGTCCATCCTACTATCCTTTGTCGTTTCTTTCTAATTCTTTCTTTCATTCCATATATTCCCTTCTTCCTTTCATCCGCTCGTCCTTCCTTCCTTCTTTCGAACTTTCGTTCTTTCTTTCCATTTTCGATTATTTTTTCCTTCATTTCGTACAAACTCCTTCTGTTCGTCCATTCTACTTTCATTTGTCGTTTCTTTCTAATTCTTTCTTTCATTCAATTTATTTCCTTCTTCTTTCCATCCACTCGTCCTCTCTTCCTTCTTTCTATCTTTCCTTCTTTCTTTCTCTTCATGTCGTTTTCCCTTCCTTCTACTCGTCCATCTTACTTTCCTTTGTCCTTCCTTTCTAATTCTTTCTTTCATTCCATTTATTTCCTTCTTCCTTCCGTCCGCTCGTCCTTATTTCTAACTTTCCTTCTTTCTTTCCAATTTCGTTTCTTTTTTCCCTTCATTTCGTTCTTCCTTCTTTTTTTCGTCCATCTTACTTTCTTTTGCAGTTTCATGCTAATTCTTTCTTTCTTTCCCTTTATTTCGCTTTTTTTTTCTTTCCTTCTTCCTTTGTCTGTCCTAAATTCCTCCCTTCTTTCCTTCTGTCTTTTCTTGTTTCATTCCATTTGTGATTTCTTTGTTACCTTTTATTTCATTCTTTCTGTCGTCTGTAAGTCCTCCAGTTCTACCGTCTATCTTTCCTGTTTTATCATCCATTTATTTCCGAATATGTCGTCGTTCTTTCCTTCCTTCCTTCCTTCCATCCTTCCTTCCTTCCTTCCTTCCTTCCTTCCTTCTATCCTTCCTTACTTCCTTCCAACTGTCCTGCTCTCTTTCCTCCATTGTTTTCGTTATCCTTTTTTGACTTTATTTCGTTCTACCTTCCTTCCTTATGTCCGTCCTTCCTTCTTTCCGCTGTCATTTTTTGTTACCCTTCCCTCTTTCTTTCCTTCATTCCATACATGATTTCTTTGTTAGCCATTATTTCATACATTTTTTCGTTTGTAAGACTTTCAGTCTGCTTAACTTTCCTGTTTTCTCATTTCTATCTTTCCAATTATGTCGTCATTACTTCCTTCATTCCTTCCTTCCTTCCTGCACTCCTTCTTTCCTTTCTTTCTTCCTCCCTTCCTTCCTTCCTTCCTTCTCTCCTCCTTTCCTTCCTTCCTTCCTTCCTTCCTTCCTTCCTTCTTTCCTACCTTCATTCATTCATCCCTTTACTTCCTTCCTTTCTTCTTTCATTCATTCCTTCCCTCCATCCATCCTTCCTTCCTTCGTACCTACCTTCCTTTCCTTCCTTCATCCCGTCCTTCATCCGTCCTTCCATCATTTCTTTCTCCCTTCCTTCGTTTCCTCCTTCTTTCCTCCCTTCATTCATTCCTTCATTCGTTCCTTTCTTCCTTCCGTCTCTCCTTCTTTCCTTTCTTTCTTCCTTCCTTCCCTCTTTCTTTACTTTCTTCCTTCCCTCCTTCTTTCCTTTCTTTTTTCCCTCCTTTCATTTCTTCCTTCCTTCCTTCCTAAATTCATTCATTCATTCATTCCATCCTTCCTCCCTTCATTCATTCATTCCTTTACTTCCTCCCTTTCTTCCTTCATTCTTTCCTTCCCTCCATCCATCATTCCTTCCTTCATACCTTCCTTCCCTCCTTCTTTCCTTCCCTCCTTCCTTCCTTTACTTCCTTCATCCCGTCCTTCCTTCTTTCCTTCCATCATTTCTTCCTTCCTTCATTCATTCCTTTCTTCCTCCCTCCTTCCTTCCTTCCTTCCCTTCTTCTTTCCTCCCTTCATTCATTCCTTCGTTCCTTCTCTCGTTCCTTCCTTCCTTTCTTCCCTCTTAACTTCATTCATTCCTTCCTTTCTTCTTTCCTTCCTTCCCTCCATCATTCTTTCCTTCCCTCTTTCCTTCCCTCTTCCTTCCCCCTTCCTTCCTTCCTTCCTTCCATCCTTCCTTCTTCCCTTCATTCATCCGTCCCTTTCTTCTTCCCTTCCTTCCTTCCTTCCTTCATTCTTTCCTTCCTTACTTCCTTCATTCATTCCTTCCTTCCCTCCCTCCTTCCTTCCTTCTGTCCTTTCTTTCCTTTTCTTTTCTTTCATATTTACATTCTTTCTTTTTATTTCCTTCTTACTCTAATCCTGAGTAATTTTAAATTTAGGGAGGTCATCAATCTATTCGATTTACCTGTACTCTAGGACTTTGGTATAAATTCACCCAGAAATCCCACATCTCTATGGACTTTCAATCGTCTCATTTTAATTTTCTTTCATCAATCGTGTCTTCTAATTTCATGAAAAAAAAGGAATTTTATTGAATTGCGTCAAAGGCTATTTATAAAATTCTTAAATAACTCTCTGAATTTACTTGCAAAATAATCAGACAACAATGAAAAATCTTATTACGGAAAAAAATAGATAAGCAAAAGTTTTGCCATTGCGTCAATATCTAGAATTTAGTTCTCGTTAATTTTTCCATCGACAATGATCTTGTGAAAAATATCAATATTGGAAAAATGGGAGACGTTGACCTTAATCTTTGTTCCGATCAATATTCGATTATCATTTATAATTGATTGATCTGATTTAAAATCGAAAATTGCTGAAATCAGATTTATAGGAAGAACGCTGTTTGCCGAGTTTAAAGGAAATTCTCATTTTGTACAGCATGAAATTAAATAAAACTTGTTTGTTGACAGATAGATAGATAGATAGATAGATAGATAGATAGATAGATAGATACAAACACACCGAGATAGATAGATAGATAGATAGATAGATAGATAGATAGATAGATAGGAACACACCGTGATAGATAGATAGATAGATAGATAGATAGATACGAACACACTGAGATAGATAGATAGATAGATACGAACACACCGAGATAGATAGATAGATAGATAGATAGAAAGATAGATAGATAGATAGATACGAATACACCGTGATAGATAGATAGATAGATAGATAGATAGATAGATAGATAGACAGACAGACAGGCCAACAGACGAAAGTATAATGAGCTTTTCCGTTGCCATAGTAATATTTTTCGCAATTTAATTTCTCCAATTATTAATTCTATCAACCAATTATTCTCGTATTCTGTAACGAGCGTTACCCTGTTTGAAATGCTTATTAATTCACGTGAAAAATTCGTTGACAGCGTTCGATAGATGTCATATCTTAAATATTTTTTTAATCGCCGGAAATAAAATAGAATGAATATATGACACTCTACATGTCACGCTACTTAGGTTTAATAATAAATAAAACAAATTTGAGGTTTTATAATGATAAATATTTTGAAATGCGATATTTAGTTACGAACTTTTTCATAAAAATTATGGCGTATTGTCTTCAGACCTTTCTGTTAGAATGATTTCAAATCTGACACTCATATATTTGCCAATTATATTAAAATACAGTAACATCCGACTAAAATTTTATTATTTTAAAATAATAAAAAAAGCGATCCCTGATCACCTCGAGCAAGGCGATAATGTCACTAAGATTCAAGTTGTTACTAGGAGTTAAAGAAAATAAGGAAATTTTATTCAGGAGAACAGGCAATAAGTGAACAGTAAATATAAACTCATAACGTGACGATTGGAGCTGCATTTACAAATTGTATGTAGCCGGAAGAAAGAAACCGGAAGAGAGATCCACAATCGAGAAGTGCGAGAGAAGAAAGTATTAACATGGAACTTACGGTTAGATCTAGTTAGTATTTACATTATGCGGACTATTGTCCTCATCTTTGTTACCATATTTGTCACAACGTTTCGGCCGTTGTACACTCCGGCCTTCTTCAGGTTGTTGGAATTTCGAACTGAACCCTTTATTTCGATCCCTGGGGCAGACTGTTCCAGTTCCACGTGCCATGTTTGATGGATGTCAGTTATCAGTTATCTCCTGCTAATTTTCCCTCTGAAAGTTCTCCACTGCCTTAACCGGGTATTGAACCCACTGTCCTCAAGGACACGTGGCACAGTGGATAAAGGCGTTGGTTAGATCCAGTGACAAACCCAAAGAGTGTGAGTTCAATACCCGGTTATATATGGCAACAAAGATGAGGACAATAGTCCGCATAATGTAAATACTGTACATAATACCTCATCTCAGAAATATAGACAGACTCTAGATCTAGTTAGTTCAAATGTAAAAGAGTGAGATTCAATCGAGGTCTCTCTGAGCGGACTGATATATCCGAATTGGGGATATTCATAAGAAGAAGTATTATATAATTGAAGCTGACAGAAGATGGAGATAATGCCTCTAAGACGCGAGAGGGTTACAGGAAGTGAAAAAGAAAATTTTAGAAAAGGCGATAAAAGATCAGAATCCAGAAGGAGAGAAGATAGCGATTGACATTGCATTTAAATTTTTGAAGGTCGTTTCCGGCAGGTAGGCATTAAACAGTAAAAGAGTTCCACAGGCGAGAAAAGAAACGATTAGTATAAATTTTACGGTTACTGCTCGTGAAACTTTGTGCCCCATCTAGAAGCGCACTTGAATTCAGGCTGTCTAATTTCTAAGGAGGCCTCATTGACATGAAAGTAATTATAGAAACCTGATGTAGAGATGCCAGATGGAGACCAATAACATTACAGAAAATGTTGCAATTCAGACAAGATACGAAAGTAATGGTCACTACACAATAAATTCTGGCGATTGAAATTCTTTGTGTCGACAGAGTGAACCATTAGTTCTGGAAGCAGACCGACCAGTTGATTCAATATAATCATTCAACAGGGAAATATGTGAGAACAAGAAGACAATGAATTTCTGTTCTGGATTTGTGCACCTGCCATGCTAAGGGAAAGCAAAACTACTTGTCTATGTCAATTGAAGATAAGACTTTCGTTTTGGAGGTGTTAAAAAATTCATACCATTTCTGGCCAAAGTTTTCTCGAATACGCAGGCTGGTAGCTGAAATACACGTCATGTCTAGTCAAATACGGATATCCATTATAGATAACGTTTGTAAGGATAAAAATATGCCTGATTATATAGTAATCTAATCTTTCCTTTACGTTTCGGATTTGAAAATCGAGGACACATGACTTTCAAAAATACGGAAAAAAATATTGAACGTGTGAATGTACTTTTTACGCAAATAGAACACTGCTTAATAGTGAAGATTTCCGTAAACGAATATTGCATATTTTCCTATAAAATTCCATCTAGATATACAACAGAGGTCATATTTAACCGAAATATTCATGGCATGGACCAATTGTTGAGTTATGTAATATAGATTCAGGAGAGATTAAGGAGATAGATTAAAAACTTATTATTAAGGAAAGAGAACAATAAAAGAACAAGAATTACGACAGATTATAACGATTAGTATTACATTTAAATTATTGATGATCAGTTTGCTAGAAAGCATAGATCTGCAAGAGAGTTCCACAAGTGAGAAGTCCGTTAGAAGACACGGTTAGCATATAATTTACGGTTGCATCGAGCCAATTCAACTGTAAATATATGAAACCTTGCCGCCAATCTAGTACTAAGCTTAAATTCGTAAACTCTACTTACCATAGTGTAAGATTTATATAAACAATTGCCATGAAAGTATTTATAGAAAAGGCATTGAGAATGTATATTATGACAGGGAGAATGTGATTGCTGCCAAGATGCCAGGTCACGACCAATGATATTGTTCTTTGGATGTCTAGATATACTGCATGCACACCGGGCTATATTTAGCCATACTATCCATGGCATAGACGAATGGTCCAGTTGTAAATATTTATAAGGTAGATTCAAGAGAGATTCATTTGTTTTGTTTTGTTTTTTTTTTTTTCTTTTTTTTTTCTTTTTTTTTTCTTTTTCAAATTAGTTTACCCCAAGCAAGCCAATAAAGCGAGTAGGACGCAAGAGATTTCTGAGACAAAAACTACAATTAAGGAGAGAGAACACTAAAAGAACCAGGAGACAGAATACAACGATCAATTTTGCATTCAAATTTTTGAAGATCAAAGTTGACTGAAAAGCATGGAGCTGGAAGAGAATTCCACAATTGTGAAGTAAGATGAAGAAATTTTTGACATCGAACCAATTCAAATATAAATGTATAAGATCTTTCTGCCAATCTAGAGTTTAAATTCTTACCATGGCGTAAAGTTCATCAGACCAATTACCATGAAAGTATTTATTGAATAGGCATTAAGAAACTATATTATGGCAGTGAGAGTCTGATTGAAACCGATATGCCAGGTCAAGACCAATGATATTTCATATTGTTCTTTGGATTTTATCAAGAATCTTTGCATGCACACCGAACCATATTTAGCCGTGATTTTCATGGCATGGACGAATGTTCGAGTTGTAAATATATAAGCTAGATTCAAGAGAGAATTTTTTAAATGATTTTACCCCAACCCAAGCAGTAACGCTAGCAGGACACAAGAGGTTAATTGAGTTTTCGAGAATATGAGAAAAACTACTGTTAAGGAGAGAGGACAATATAAAAAAAAAATAAAAACATTAATGAAGAAGACAGTAGATAACGATTGTCATTTGATTTAAAGTTTTGAAGATCAACGTTGGCTGAGAAGCAAGAACCGGAAGTAACTTACGTAAGTGAGTAGTATGATGGAAGAAACTGCCAGCATAAAACTTGCGGTTACATCTAGCAAATTCACCTGTAAATTTGTGAGATCTTGCCGACAATTAATTACTTCTCTTAAATGTGAGTACCAGGTTATCAGAACCGGAAACAAAATGTCTGAAATTGGCAATATCCTTTTAATCATTTCATTCCATGCAAGGCATTAAAGTCACTAAGATACAAGAGGTTACTGAGTGTGAAACAATAAAAAAAGAGAAACATAATTAAGAATCGAAAACAATAAAAGAATCGCATGTTGACGGAAGAGAGTTCCACAAGTAGTTTCTTTGTTTCCAGGGTCCTTCAATTACTCCTATGTATACTTTATCTTCATTATCTGGTGATTTTACAGTGGCTTGATATATTATGTTATTTTGTAAGCAATTACCGTTTGAGGGACATTCATCCTTTATTTTACAGTTACACTTGGGTTTAATTAAACTAATAAAAATAAGCATAAATAAGCAAAAACAATTAAAAATAATCAATCCAAATAAATTAATTAAAAACTACCCAACCGCCAAAATAACAGAATAGACTACTGCAAGCAATCTAAACATTAGAATAATAAATAGCTTTAATTATCTTCCCAGATCAAAACAAACTATTAAATAAGCGACCTAAGCAAATCCCATCCAAAATATTTTACTACGTTAATAAAACATCAAAAAACGAAAAGAATAAATAATACAAAATGAAATGAAAAACAAGTAAAATAAATTAACACAAACAAATAAATAAATAAACAAACAAACCACACCCGCAAAAAATATCCGCCAGAATAGATTTCTTAAAATTCACCACTGATCCATATATATAAACATTCAAAGAAAAATACAACATTTGTGGCCTGACGATTGCGTCTAGCATGAAACAGCCTGTCGCCTCTGAGTGTTGACTTCAATGTTCACTTTTAAATTTATATTTACATACGCTCTCTCTCTCTCTCTCTAATATTTAGTACTTTATCCCATAAACATAGCACACCTTAAACCTATTTCATCCTCCTCTCTCTCTCTCTCTCTCTCTCTCTATATATATATATATATATATATATATATATATATATATATATATATATATATATATATATATATATATATATACACACACAGAGGGAGAGAGAGCTAGAGAGACAGACAGACAGAGACAGACAGATAAACAGACAGATAGAATCCGGACATTGTTATGGTCCAGGTTAGGACCAAGGTAGAACAACATGAACACAAGAGTAGAAATAACGAAGGTATATTACATGAAATAATAATACAAGATATGGAAGGTGTTAGCATGACTGTCAGTCTGGTTTGGAGTGAACTACTATCGGCTCGACTCGATTCGACCCTCTCTCTTGAGAGGCGTTTGTATACATAGTGTTAGGAAGAGTTCATTCTGTAGTTATAGGTAAGGACCTATGACAGATATGTAGCGACATATTCGTAGATAAAGCGGAGAAATAAGCGAATCTTCAAAAAGGCTCTAGAAATACTCGAATAAATATGCGTGAAATGTGAATAATTAATTGTGAGAACTTCAGATTGTATCAATGACTTCCCTGTGCATAGGTTAACTTAAAAATAAAACCTAGCGAAGTGAAGATTTATCACTTTTATAATAATATAATCGGCCGTTGTGCAGTTTTACTACTGTTGACGCTCGTAAACAAATTTAGTCTGCATGTTTTTATGTGTCAATATCGCTAAGCATTGTTGTAATATAATGCACTCAAATAAATATGTTCAAAGTTTAACCGAAAAAAAAAACCTAGCGAAGTAAAAATTGAGTATTGTTATATTAATATAATCGGTTCCATAAGAAACCAACAATTAGATTTAATAATCTCGTGTTCATTGGTTGATAAGTATTTCCCCGATGGTTAAATATTCATTTTAAGGAGACAAATATTGTTGATCATATTCTGAACCGATTCTCAAAATTTCAAGAAATTATTATCGCCTGCAATTTCAAAGAATTCTGCGCGTCTCAAACGATGTAACTCACTGATTAATATATATGAATAGAAATTTGGGGAACCGGTCGTGTACAAAAATGAATTCATTTCTTTTTTTAAATAATCTATTCAATTTTTTCTACAATTCTGAAACGGGTTTCTACATATAGACAGATAGATAGAAATATAAAAGCCGTCATAGATAGATAGATAGATAGATTGACTGACAGATATACTGATTGACTGATTCTTTTGTATATTCGGAAACGAAAAAAGTTTTTAACGTGATTACTGTATGAAAAGACGCAATTACTATTTTTTATTTTTTTTCTCCATATTATATTATTGCCTTTCATCCTGTGAATTTTTTTCCGATGATCGAATGGACACTTTCTCGCCCCATGAAAACAAATATTTCAAAGATCGATAGGTAAAGTTTCAAATCAGATCAGTGACAACATATGCTTTCAAGTTGTCGTTTTCATTTAATTAAATTTTTTCGAATAAAAAATAGTCAAATTAACAGATAAATTCCCGCTTTTTCCGGAAATTTCGAAACTTATCATCTAAAGATATTTCTTTTTATTTAATATGATGTGTTTTCAAGATGTAGGCTAGACAGTTTCATTTTTATTTTTCATCTTCACCACAGTTTTAATTCTGGAGATTTTCTTTCTCATAGACTAGCTTCCACCCACCTCGGTCTGCTCCGCTAATTAACGTTTATCCGGCGGGTGTGGATTCAGGTGTTTACTAATGGTATTATTGAGAATGTGATCACAGCTCACGCGACCGTATGCTGAATTCACTTTCAGAGCCGATAACTCTTACGCTACACGCACAAACTCTGAATAAATTACGTCCAAACCATCATCAGAAACGTAGATAAACTTTTACTAATATAACTTCAATTCAATCTGTTAGCTGCGACCTATTCCAGATAGACAGTCGAACTCTGTGCCTTCGGGCAGAGAAGAACCCAGATGAGGTTCCGCCGAAAGGGCAGAGTCTCGTTCGGGGAGGTAGACTGCCCCTGAACACGTTTATAGGAGTTCAAAAACGAATAATTTTGGCCGAGCCTACGAGCTCAGAGAACCCACGTTAAACCGTCCTTGTGCTACATGCAACCCTCGTGGGTGGGTAGCTAAATATTTTATATACATGTATATTTTATTTATGGTTCCGACACATTTCAATATTTGCGTAGATGCTTTGTTTTTATTTATGAAACAGCATATTTATTTCCATCTACAGGCCTGAATATTCGAGAAATCTTGTTAGAAAAATATGCACCCTCAGGGGAAAACGCCATTACATGATACGTGCCCTCTCGCACAAACACACACACACACACAAAACAAAAAAACTTATCGACCAAAACAAAGCCCGAATAGCGCTTTTGAATCTGATCGATTCTCGTAAAACAAAAGTCTGCTTAGTTTCATATCCTAATGTAAACAAAGACAATTACAGAAACGGTATTTTTAATGGATGACTACTTTTGAGTAGATGTTCGGTTTATTTATTATTTCCATCTACCGACCTAAATATTCGAGAAATCGTGTTCAAGCCGGTAGATGGAAATAAATAAATATACTGCTTCTTAGAACTGAGGCTCTATTGGGTGGGCTATATATAACCCCATCTCAGGTATTGGGCGTTATCTCCAATTTAGACCCCAACAAAGACTAGTGGTGGAGATAGGATACCAGCCATTGTCTTGAGGAAATGCGCGCCTGAACTAGCGCCCGCCCTTTCTAAACTATACAACTACTGCCTCAAAGAATCTTGTTTTCCGGACTACTGGAAGTCCTCTTCGATTGTTCCTATCTTCAAGAACTCTGGTGACCCCTCTGACCTTTCTAACTACCGTCCTATCAGTCTCCCACCCCTCTTCGGCAAAGTCTTCGAAGCCCTAATCAATACCGAGGTGATTAACCACCTTACATCCCATGATCTGCTCTCAGACAAGCAATATGGCTTCCGCTCTACAGCGGATGTGCTTACGGCCATCACAGAAACTGTCTACCGAGCTCTTCAAAATAACGGGGAAGCTCGTGCCGTAGCACTAGACATCTCCAAAGCATTTGATAGGGTTTGGCATGCCGGCCTTCTTCGTAAGCTCCAGGGTTATGGCATTACGGGTCAATTGTTTGACCTAATACAATCATTCCTGTCAAACCGTGAATTGAAGGTCGTTCTCAACGGATTCTCATCCAGTTCCTATCCCACGAACGCAGGTGTTCCTCAAGGCTCCATCCTAGGCCCCACTCTATTCCTTATCTACATAAACGACCTCCCTGATGCCATACATTCCCAAGTTGGCATCTACGGGGATGACAGCACAATTTATTCCTGCCTCAAAAACAAATCTAGTGTCACTGACAAAACTAACCTGGCCGTGCGTCTCGAAAAGGACCTCCAGTCGGTTGTGAACTGGGGCAGGAATTGGCTGGTCAACTTAAACGCTTCAAAAACAAAACTGCTCTCTATTAATCACCACAGAGATCCTTCCTTGCCCTCCATTAGAATGTCTGACGCACATCTCCTCGAGAGCAACTCTCAGCGGCTGCCCCGGTCTCACGTTGACTGCTGACCTGAGATGGAACAAATACATTGAGTCAATTGCCTCGTGCACCGCAAGGAAAGTTGGCTCCCTGTGCCGCGCCAGGAAATTTTTCTCCTCGGAATCGATCGTCCAGATCTACAAATCAACAATTCGCCATTGCATTGAGTATTGCTGCCATACATCGTCTGGTGCCCCTTCTGTTTGCCTTGGGGTTCTTGATACGCTCCAGAGGCGTATATACAATATAATTGGCCATGCTCTGGCATCTCATTACAGTCACTTTCTCACAGACGCGCCGTGGCCTCTCTCTGTTTGTTCTACAAATAATTTCATGGTAATTGCTCCGAGGAGCTGCATTCTCTGGTTCCCAGACTTCATGAATTCAAGCGCCCTACGAGGCTGGCATCCCGCTTTCACCCCTTCACTGTCGAAAATCCTAAATGTAGCCGATTGTTAGTTTAAAGAATCATTCGGATGGATTAACTGTAAAAAGCCATGAGCAGGTCGAAACTAACATTTCAGAGTTCTTCTCTTCAAAATCAAAAGAGTTCTTTATTAATGGAATTAAAAAAGCTTGTTAGAAAATGGAAGGAAGTCATAGATAATGATGGAAACTATATTGATGAATAAATTTAAATAAAATGTAAGATTTGATAACTCGTTCTTAATTATTCAAAATCTGGACAGATTTATGGGATGACCTGATATATGAATAATTACCAGCAATACATATTTATACCAAAATTACCAACAATACGCCCATACAAACTGTAACGACTTAAACCAAATTCGATTAAAAAACTACCATAAAACCAGCATAAAAGAACTTTCATAACGTTAATCCATATAATATTTTGCAAATTCTTAAAGCAAACCGTGTTCAAAATATAGCATCATCAAAACTACAATATTAAACACATATCACAACCTCTATGAATTATGCCCAGACAACTATGTATAGGCATAACATCTAGGCATCATCTACCATGTATTCACTTGTGAAAGCAGAATAACATATATCATATTTTTGTTGCTCCTAAGAAAACTATATTTCAGCATCAAATGACGCATTTGGAGCTGGTGTGCCGTTAAACAGACAGATTAATCAATCAACCATATATATTGCACGTCTTAGATATTTTCCAGGAGAAGCAATTATTGTATAATAAAAAAAAAATATTATTTTTAATAAGCTTTTTGCTCTTACCATAATTTTAATCTGTCTTCTTACCTTCATTTCTTAAATGTGAACAAGAGACATTTCTAGAGCAGAATAAAAAGAAAATGTCCCTGCTTCCGTACTCCTTTCACGTGACAGTTGATTGCGCATGCGTAGAAAACGTGGAAGAAACTATTGCTACTTTTTGTTCTCAACATGAAGATAGATTGCGTAAATTCTATGAATAATGAGCTTTTAAAGAAGATAGCGGAGGATGGCTCTACTGGAACTTTCTACAACAAAGGGATCGACGATTTTTTACAAAACGAAACGAGAAACGAATTCATAAATAAATAACTTTTAATTATTGGTGATTTTATCATATTCTCAGTATTGTGTTTTCTCTCGTTAATCCTGGACCCTGTCACCTTTTCGTACCGATCAAGCGCCTTCAGTATCACCTCATTGTCGCTGCGGAACGACACAAAAGTAGATACCTCATCGGCGTACGCAGAAACCCGGGCGCGAACACCTCCAGGAACGGCGATTCCACGTAGGGCCGGACTGCACGCCCTGTCCCTCAGCCGGCGAAAAAGAGGCTCCAACGCCAAAGCATAAAGTAGGGGCGACAGTGGACAACTCTTACGAACCGACCTAGACAGCGCAAAAGCGCCCGACAGCTTTCCGATCACCTGTACTAGCACTGGGGGAGCGATACAAGAGGCTAATCCACCGGCAGAAGTCGGGTTCCAATCCGTCGGCCTGCAGGACAACAGCATGGTATCGATAGCCAACTCTATCAAATGCCTTGGACTGATCTAAATTGATCAGTGCGGCTTCATCGTCGTCTTCTACACCCTCTATGATCGTGCGGATCAGATGCAGCTTCCTCTGAATTGTTCGGCCCTTCACAGCACAAGTCTGCTCGGGACCCAACTGTTTGCAAACGCTGCTGCAGGATCTTGGCTAAAATCTTTAACTCAGTGTTTTGCAGAGTTATGGGTCTGT
Organism: Acanthosepion lycidas; assembly: GCA_963932145.1. Lineage (NCBI taxonomy): Eukaryota > Metazoa > Mollusca > Cephalopoda > Sepiida > Sepiidae > Acanthosepion > Acanthosepion lycidas. The sequence goes on from OZ010612.1 coordinate 64,934,264, forward strand.
AGTCATCTAGTTCCTGCCCCCACCCTTCCTCTTTTTCAACAGCGTGATCACACTCCTGGTGAACCGGTCGGGGATGGACCCCTACCGAAACCAGTTGTTGAACAAAACCGTCAAAATCGTGACAAAGATGTGCGACAGCCTCAAGTACATTTCATAGGGCAAACCACCCAGACCGAGCGACTTGCCTCTGTCGACCTTCTTCAATGCCGCGTAGACTTCGCCTTTCGTGATCTCTCCGTCGCAGCTAACTGCTTCAGTCGGCGAAAGCCGAGGAAAGTCAGCCAAATAGCTGCAAAACTCCTCGTCGCCGAGACCAGGATCCCTGGTACGCCGGCTCTCGAAACGCCGCCGAAACGCTTCGCACATTTCGTCAGTGGCCCGAAGAGCACGCCCCATCGGAGTTTTGATTTCACGAATGTGTCGATCAAAACCTCGGTGGATCTCTTCCTTGGCGCCCATGTTCACCGCTTCGGAAGACATCTTGTTTAACCTATGTCTAATTATCTGGCCAATGTAGCGCTCGTTAGTCAAACGCTCCAGGGCATCCCTATCTAAGACTATCTCTAGGGGATCCCCTTCCCCAGCCACCACCCGGAAAAAAAAACTAGCCTTAAGCATCTTCACCTTTTCAGCTTTATCTAGGGCGAGCCGTTTGCTGAACTCACTGATGAAGTACCTAATCCTACACTTAAGTCCCATCTATTCCCGATAACCGCCCTCCCCCACTAACTCCAGTTGTACTAAGGTAGTTAGCTTCTCCTGGAAGTCCCGCCTTTCCAGTAAAGACAGATTGAACTGCTATTCTAACGCCATCCGAGCACAAACGAGTTTGTGGTCCGAATAGCCTACCCAGTGGGACGTGGGTCAGTCTAACAAGTCTACGTCAGTACCTCTAACATTCTGTCCAGGTAGCTAACCACCCTGTCAGAAGGCCAAGAGCCCACGTCCATATCTTCCTCCCAACGCCCCCGAATTGATCGACCCGGTATCTATCGACGAGACCAAACTCTTCGATCAGATCAACCAAGCTACGATCGCCCCTTTCACCACTAGCACTCCGCCCCCGTTCTAACATGGGGTCCAGAATGGCATTCCAGTCTCCCATTAAGACTAGGCGCGTTGAATACACCAAGAACAGCACCAATTGCCGAAAAAACGAGACCTGCTCCCCCTGGTTGTTGGGTGCATAAACCGCAACGACTAGGAACGAACCACTTTTCACGGCAATATCGGCCACGTTCAACCGGCCCTCGGCATCGATATGCATAAGGTCCACTTTCGCATCAAGGGTACGCTTCACCAGCAAAGAAACTCCACTGGCATGCCGGTCTCCATATGCTGAATAAACGACAAAGTCGCTAGACAGCTTACACGCATCGGCGCTGTGAGGGATAGATCAAAACAGGCACTCTCCGAGGCACAATATTTTCTGAGCTTTTTCAGATGCGGAGACCCTATCTCCACCATACGAATGTTTGGGAATGTCTCTCTAGCTTTATCTAAATGATCCCAAACATTTAAGTATACCCCAGTATCACTTATACAGGTGTCATTACACCTGGGGCATTGGGGAAGTTACGAGGATATCCAATGTTTTTTCCCGTCTACATTTTTCATTTTGAATAAGAGTTCTAATTTTGCCTTTATTTTTTTTTTTTGGTGGCGGGGGACTAGACAGGCCCCCTTGAAATCCTCCCTGTCCACCCTACACATCGCTTCCGGACCTGAAAACATTTTCTTCTTTTTCCTTTTCTCCTGAGATGGGTGGAAAGGGGAAGAGGTGAACGTGTGAGGGGGTGTAGATAACGAACTGAGGGAAGAATTAGAGGGAGAAGAAGAAGAGGAGGAAGGGATGTTCCTTGCTTTGGCTACGACCACTGTTTCTTTAGGGAAAGAAGTGTCGGATAGGAACCTGGTTTTGTCCATGACCCTATACGCCATACTACCGCCGGAGTGCTTTTGAATTGACGTCTCCAATTCCTGTTCCTCCTCTCTACCTCCCTTCAGTGATGATGCCCGGAGTGGGGGCATTTTATCCACCTCCATTTCTGTCTTATTTTGTTGCTGCTTTTGTTGTTGCTGTTCTGGGCTGTTTTGCTTTTGGGGTTGCTGTTATCTTTGCTATTTACTAGATTTCTTTTTTTTTGTTGATGTTGTTGATTTTGACGCTGCGGCTACTGCTGCTTAGCTTGTTCTTTTTCCTAAACACTCTCATGTCTTTCAGCTTGTGGGCTGCCAGGCTTTTCAGGCTGTTTGCTGTTGCTTCTGTGGGGCATTCTGTTGAGGGACAGGACTAGGCGTTTCTTTTTTGTTTGTTTGTTTTTGCTACTTCCCTCCACTCACCGTCAGGCTATTTGGCAGTCACATCGGTCTTTTCTGCTGCTGCTACTGGATTAGGGTGTGGTACTATTTTTTTGTTCGGACACACATTGGACATGTGTCCTAAATTTCCATACGTCCAACAATAAGGACGGCGGCCCTCCACAATTATCAGCATTATTTTATCTCGACATTTAAGCATGTTGGAAATGTCTTGAAAACTTTGCCTTGTCAAAGTAACATATGACACCAGTGGAAATTCCCGCTTTGCTTACTATAGCAGTGACCTCTCCAACGGGACCATATTGGGCGAAAAAGGCACCCAATCTATCCTCACTAATGTCGACGGGGACTCCATTCACCGTTATTTTAGTCTGTCTAGTCCCCATATACTCAGATTTCAAATGGACTGTCTTTGTAGTTAGCGTGTTTCCTACCAACCTTCTGGCTCCCTCTTCTGTTGCCAGAAGAATATCCCATAATGCATTGAACCGCCTTGCTAAAATCTTTGATCGTATCTGCAGAGTTTTCAGGGCCTCTTCCATTGTTTCCCTGCTAACGCCGATAAGCTTTCGCGTTCCTACATCGGTAGTCATCAGGGAGATTGTTCTTGTTTTAACAGCATCGATTTCTCTCCGGTGTGGTTACCAGCAAGTGGCGATTTATATATTTATCATATTTGTTACTCAGACCATTATAATAATCAGAGTTTTTTTGGCCCTTTTTTCAGACCAGGTCGTTTTTTTCCGGCGATGATTAATTTGGCTGTTGTCTCCGAACCGTTTGCCATGACGGCGAGGCCAAAATGAATAAACGTTTGCCTTTTTTTTAATATATAAATTAACCAGTTTTGTCGCATTTCAGTACTTAATGCATTAAAGATTCCTTCTCCTTTGTTGAAATTATACGTAATTCTTCTAGTGGTGGTGGGTTCATGTGTTCGTTGGATATCTGCTCCTTGTTTACTTGTGTTCCCCTTTCAGACCATTGAGATTTGTTGCGATATGCTGTATCTTACCTCTTTGTCTCCTCCGGATTTTCCTGAGAGTGTGTTTGTGGATCTCATGATGTTAGACATCGCGTCTATCGAATTTAGTTTTGATAATATTATGTATCGGCAGATCGACGGTGTAGCGATGGGTTCGCCTTTGTGCCCAGCGTTAGAGAATATTTTTGTCGAGTTTCGTGAGGCTTCCTTATTTATTTTGGTCGTCCTCTTATCTATCATCGTTATGTGGATGATACCTTCTGCCTCTTTAATAATGAAGCTGAAGCCGACTTGTTTCTCACCAAATTAAACTCTGTCCATCTTGCTCTTAAGTTTACCGTAGAAAAGGAAATCAATTCTTGTTTTTCCTTTTTGAATGTTCTTGTTCATAGGATTAGTGACAAGTTTGTGACTTCTGTATTTAGGAAGGCTACTTTCCCAGGACTTTATACGGGTTGGGACTCTTTTTGTCCCAGGCAACAAAAGGTTAATTTGATTAAGACTTTAATTCATAGAGCAGAAATGATTTGTTCTGAGAGCTTTCTCTGCGGTGAAATTGATTTCATAAAGCAGACACTTTTAAAAAACGGATATCCTTTGGATGTTTTGGGCTCCGTTATCCAAGATGTCATTAGTAAATTCCATAGGGTTAAGCCACATTTTGTTGAAAATGTCCAGTTTATTTGCGTCTTCCCTATAGGGGTACAGAGGGTGAGGTTTTATCTAGACGAATTTCACGTTTGATTAATATTAGGTTGGTGCAAAAATAATGATAGTTTTTGACATATTTTTTAACGTCAAAAACCGTCATTATTTTTGCAATAAACTTAATAGCTGTTATTTTTAGGTTAATGTTCGGGTAATATTGGTTAACCGCCCTGTTTCCTCTTAACATTCGTAAGGATGTACCCCCTCCCGTCATGTTAGTTCGGGGATTTATAAATACAAGTGTAGTTGTGATCTCGACTACATAGTGAGGACGTCCCAATGTTTGGATCTAAGAATAAAACAACACTTACCCACACGATTTTCAATCCGAATACCAGAAAAAGCCAACTAACCAATGCTTCTGGCTCTGCTATTGCTGAGCATGTAATAAATAGCAGGAATTGTGTTTTTGATTTTAGTTTCTCGATTTTATCTAGGCCCCACCTCAAGGTTCTAGAGTCCTTGTATATCAGATCGCCTTCCTTTGTAAACAGAGGGAATGCTTACTGGGTCTGAATGTTTCAAGTTTTCTTGAATTTTTTTTCCTTCCATTCTTTATATTAATTTAATTTACACGCTTATATATTTTTTATATCCCAGAAAATAAACTTGATAAGGCGGGGACGAAACCGATTCTTCTTTTTTAGCTTTTTAAAAATGCCATACAAATTCTGTCTATTCCTAGCTATTCCTAGCTATCGTTAAATTTTGTACCATATAAAACATATATACATACATATATACATGAATATGAAGAAATATAGTCTTAAGGTGTGCTATATTTATGGGATAAAGTGCTCAATATCAGAGATACAGCGTGTGTGGATATAAAAGTGAACATAGAAGTCAACACTTAGAGGCTCTAAGTATTGACTTCTATGTTCACTTTTATATATATATATATATATATATATATATATATATATATATATATATATATATTATAAGTTAATAGACTTAAAATATGGTTTTTCGCTACACAGTTCCAACCATGTTTCAAAAATGGAAGCTAAAAGCCCCTAATTAAATTTTGTACTTAAATTAAAGACATCACTTTCATTTTATCAACCATATTTTAAGTCTATTAACTTATAATATCAATGCTCTGTAAATTTACATTGAGCACTATTTTGTAAAAATAAAAATATCTCTAAGAACACCGGATTATATATCTTACTGTTCTTTCTTTTTATTGATATATATATATATATATATATATATATATATATATATATATATATATAATTATTTATTTAAAAATTATTATATTTATGCTCTACTTTCGTATCGAGCACTATTTTTTTAAAATAATAATAAAAATACTAAGGAACTTTGGATTATTTACCAAAACAGTTTCTTTCCTATTTTCTATAATATTTTCACACACACACACGCACACATACATATATATATATATATATATATATATATATATATATATTGCATTGTATTTATATTGTATTGTATTTGTATTTTATATTGCATTTGTATTATATTTTTTTGTATTGTATTTTTATTTTATATTGTATTTGCATTGTATTTATTTTGCTTTGTATTTGTATTTTAGTGGTATTGCATTTTATATTGTATTGTATGTAAAGTACTCGATAAATTGACCTAGCTCTTGGCGCTAGAGGTTGCCATGAGCAACCAATTTAATCGGATCGGTCATCTCTCAGACCTTCTTTCGAGGTTAAGTAGGGGTCAAAGTAGTGCGTTGGGAAACAGAATCAACTAACTCTGACTCCTGATTCCCTCAAACACCGGGATCCGTTCTCAGACATGACGGATCGGTACCCACGGCAAAAAGGTTTTTTTCATTGATGGTGGAGGGGAATTATTAATCCTCCGAAGAAGTGTAGTCAGTGTATTCTGAATCCCCTGGCCACAGGACGGATTACAGTGATAGATAGATAGATAGATAGATAGATAGATAGATAGATAGATAGAGTAGCCCTGAATAAACGGTGAATTAATTCCACACTATCCACATTCTCTTTCTTCCTGATTTTCACTGCATTAATGAAATCATAAGGGCTACAGTTCCATTATACTTTTAATAGCTATTCACCATAAATAATCCTTGACAATTCCTTTTGGCCAGTTTTTTAATGCATTTAATGTGGCAGTTTTGTTTCCATTTTCTTTAAGACTTTTCCGTTTTCCTGTCAATGATATTCTCAGAATAATCTCTGAATAATTCTTTTTTTTTTCTGTTGGAATATTGCATTAACGTTTTAACCCATAGCTGAGACATAATGTTTTAGAACGGAAAAGAATGTAAGTGTTATACTGGAACATACCTATTCTACTGTTAATATACTCTCCCACACATAATAAGTAGTAGTAGTACCAGTCGCCAGTGAGCTCAGAGAGTTGGTGAGTCAGTCGATATCAGACATTAAAGTATCAACCACCACAACTAGATTGCTGCGTCATTAACTATTATTTCAAGTTCCTAACGTTTTGTACGTCGAACCTTTTTAGGACTGACTTAGTGAAATACAAGCATCCATTGTGAAACTACTCTATAACGGTAATGATATCCACTGGCATTCGAACTCATCCCTTTGATGTCTAATTTCGAAAAGCTATCTATTACACCACCCGTACATCCATTCTCTACATGAAACAAAGACAATAAATGAAAACATAAATTTTCTTGTCGTACGTAGTTTCAAGAAAAAGACCGAATTGTCAATTTTATTCATTTTTTTTCTTCTGACATTGGCCACCATAATTTTTTTGTCAGCAAAGCTCTTCATAAAGTTTGTTATTTTTTTTTTCTGTTACTGTAAATAATCTTTTTTTTTTTTTTCATTTTTTCCTCGAGATATTTTATGTTTCTCTTTTTCATTATGATTTTTTCAAACATTAACATTTGAATGCGGCCATAAATAGCATAGGCAAATTGAAATTTTTCCTTCTTCTTCGGTTGTGTTCACAGATTGTGGACGAAAGAGGTTACCTTAATAACTCCACAATGATCAAAAGAAAATTGCTTTGAAAGAACATATCGAAGTGACGTCATCACAAATTATAGGCCAAAGAAAAAAAAATATGATTCAGTAATTCATGTCCGGTGATTTGGATATTTTTAACATTTTCGTCTAGATAACGTTCGTCCAGATGATTACAAGTTAACCAAGATAAGTAACATTTTTTTTCTTTTTTTTTTACATAAAACTTATGTAAATTAGATTATTCGAATTTTCTTGGGGATAGATTTAGTAGGATTCATTTTTCTTTAATGAACTTGAGAGTAAAATCATTAGATTTTATGACATGACGATGCAAAAAGCAGAAGGTGGAAGCAGCCGTAGAGCCCTACTCTGATTCTTTTGACCACAAATTTTCCAAAACGAAACGAAAAATGAATTCATTAATAATTAAGTGCGCAGGTATGCAAAAAATAGAAAAGAACGCGTTGGGTGAATAATCTGGAGTTCCTTAGTATTTTTGTTTTTATTTTTATGAAGACAGTGCTCCATACAGAAGTAGAGCTTTATTATAATATTTTTTTGTTTAAAAATATGATTCCTTCGCTACATAAGAGTTCTCATGTTTCAAAAACGAGAGCCAAAACCATACAAATAATTATTAAAATTAAGTTGAATGAAAAATACCTCAATTCAACTTAATTTTAATAATTATTTGGATGGTTTTGGCTCTCGTTTTTGAAACATGAGAACTCTTATGTAGGGAAGGAATCATATTTTTAAAGAAAAAATATTATAATATTATATATATATATATATATATATATATATATATATATATATATATTGAACAATAAAAATATTAAAAAAGTAAAATTTTCAGACAGTGAGTTGTATATTACTATTCTTTTGTCTTTATTATTTCAATTCGATTTCTCGACAAGTTTCGGCCAACATTTTCCATCGCCAGGAGAAAAAATTATGCTTGTTAGTAGCAGTGAACAAAAGAAATGAATGGTTTGATGGAGAAAATGAAATTTTGTCTGTAGTTTTCATTTGTTTTTTTTTATCATGAATTTTGGGCAGTCCTTGTGTGGGTCAAACAGTCTCTTCTAAGTCGTTATTTAAGATAAGAGCTGGATGGATTTATGCTGCTCTGAATTCCCTTCGTCATCTTGACAGTTTTATTGGATCTCTGTTAAGTGTGTGTGTTATTTGGTTCTTAGAAAGTGAGTGAGTATGATATGTGTAAGTATGTGTATTAGTATGGGTGTTTGTATAAATGTGAGGCCTCAACACCTCCGCAAGCATGTCTGTCTTGTTTGGGTGAGAAATGTGGGTAGGTCCTGATTTGTGGGGTTATATATTAATTCCATCTATTTTGTTAAATTTCTGATTAAGCCCGCCTCGATGGAGCGTTTCGAGGCGCAGAATCTACTTATCTTCACGTCCGTCTAAAAAGTTTTCTAACGATATCTGCTCTGAACTTTTTTATTTTCTCAATTATAGTGAATTTAACATAGGTTTTAAAATCGTGTTTTTGTAGGCGGAAATTTTGTTCTACAGAAGTAATCATTCATGGAGAGCCAACTTAATTCGATTGCGATCATTATTAATGCTATAGTGAAAGGGCCATTCAGATTTTCCTACATATTGTTTCAGGCATAGTGTGTATTCTAGGATTCGTGGTAGATTTTGAAAATAGATTTAGTGACTGAGCTAGTGAACGAATTGGTGTGTTTAATGTGGTTACAGCATAAGCTCTTTTTGTTGTTACATGGTTGGATAAATCCTGTTGTTTTTATTTTTGGTCTATTACGGATTACCACATCCTCTGAAATGTGGTTACTACCTATAAATTCCTTTACTTTCTTACGTCTGCGATATACTAGAACGCCGGTTTTCTCAAACAAACTTTTTAGGTCTGGTTTGAAATATAGTATTTCCCAGCGACTTTTAATTATCTGAGACACGGAGGAAGGGTGTTGTTGAAAGTAGTTACTAAAGGGATGAGTCTGGATTTATTTTTAATTTTACACATTAGGGTGTCTTCTCTAGGTATGGAAATTGCTTATTTATTTGTTCCCATGGTCATTTTGAGAGTTCTATTGGTTGCTGGAAAGGGGGTTTGTCTCTTTTAAGTGTGTGTGTGTGTGTGTGTAACTTGGTTCTTAGGGAATGAGTGAGTATGATATGCGTAAGTGTGTATATTACTATGAGTGTGTGCTATCATTTGGCTCATTAGGGAGTGAGTGAGTATGATGTGTGTAAATGCGTATATTACTGTGTGTGTGTGTTATCATATGGCTCATTAGGAAGTGTGTGAGTATGATGTGTGTAAATGCGTATATTACTGTGGGTGTGTGTTATCATTTGGCTCATTAGGAAGTGTGTGAGTATGATGTGTGTAAGTGCGTATATTACTATGGCTGTGTGTTATCTTTTGGCTCATTAGAGACTGAGTGTTGTTTATAGCCACGTGTTGTGAATTGATGCTCGCAATTTTTAGTGTGCTTACTTGGTTCCTCATTGTTAGAACATATCCTTCTCAGTCTAAGTACTTGAGAATAGGCAAGGTTCTCCCTGAACTGTTTTGTGTGGGAAGATTAAAGTGTAGATAGTTATGGGTGTCGATGAATTTAGTGTGTAGTGACGATTTTAGTTTTTCTGTTTTTATCGATGTAGATGCGGGTGTCTAAAAATGTTACCGATCTTGTTGAGTTTTCATGGTAGAACTTTGCCCATTTCATATATATATATATATATATATATATATATATATATGATACAATATGATAACCCATATGAAATTTTCAGGAGGATATAGATACAGGAAGAACTCTTTGGCAAAAGACAAAGCAAAATTAGTATTAAAGAATATCAAACACTTAAAATCCCATAGGTAATATTTGTTTTATTTCGTGAACACCCTAAAAAAAGCAGCTCTCAATCTTCAAGATCTACAAAAAATCACAAATGAAAGGGAATGACATAAAAATCAGGATATTGCTATCTTATTTAGAGAATGAGAAAAGGTAGAGAATGTTGAGCTATTTTGACAAACTGACCTGAATATGTCATGGTGGAAGGTCATAATTAAGGTTCTGATATATGATAATATTAAGTTGTTCGGAAAATAATTTCCGATTCAAGAAAAAAGACTTTTAATTGTTTTCCAATAGATTACACTAATATTAGGTTAGTCAGAAAATAATGTCCTCTTTTAGAATAAACATTTATTTGTTTTCTGATGTATTACCATAAACTTATATCGTTCGGAAAATAATAGCCGGTTTTAAAATGTACTTTTTGTTTTCTAATATAGTATTATAACATTACGTTATTCGTAAGATAATGTTCAATTTTAGAATTAACCTTTTAATTCTGTTCTAATATATTACGATAATATTAGTTTCTTCGTAAAATAATGCCCTATTTTAGAATAAATCTATTAAGTAAAGTTCTATTTATGCCTGCTTGTTCGTAAAATAATGTCCTATTTTAGAATAGATCTATTAATTAAAGTTATAATTATGCTTGCTTGTTCGAAAAATAATGTCCTATTTTAGAATATATCTATTAATTAAAGTTCTAATTATGCTTGCTTGTTCGAAAAATAATGTCCAATTTTAGAATAGATCTATTAATTAAAGTTCTAATTATGCTTGGTTGTTCGTAAAATAATGTCCTATTTTAGAATGCACCGATTGCTTTTTAATATATTATTATAATATTCAGTTTTTCGGACAATAGCACTTGGGTGTATTTTTATTTATTTATTTTTTTATTTTATTTTTTAGCTGTTTTTGACACTTCCGGCAATGTATGGTTGATTTGGTTATATTTTATTTACATAGATTATTTTATTTTACTGGGAAGTGGAAACAGTTTTTTCTTGATAAAAATTCTAGATTACTCAGACAAAAATCTAACCAATACAAACTAAAAAAGACTAAAATATGGGCGGCACTTTATGACTACACGGGTAGTAATAGCGATTTTTGGATATTTTTATGATAAAAACGGCATAATTCTTCCACACAAAAAACAATTGAATTAATTATATGGAATAAATAATAGATTCAATTGCAGAATACGTTATTGTCTTTTTTAACAGTCTGGAGAAATTTTCTAATCGATAAATTTATAACTATATATATATATATATATATATATATATATATATATATATATATATATCATAATAAAGAGTAAGAACGGTAGATATAAAAAAATATAACAATAAAAACTGATAAATGAAATATATATATTTATATTTGCTATTTAAATAATAATTTTTTAAATAATTATATTACATTTATTTTTTTTAAAGGTGCATAGTCTATCATTAAAATTAAGAATAATATTTTAAAATTGTAGTTCAATACGACGTATTTATATACAAACAACACTTTTAGAAAAAATCTTTATGTATACAAGTACAAATTTAACGACGAAGCAAGTGCTAAAATCATTTTGTCGTTGAAAAAGACCAGACATTCATTTGAAAATGTATCACTACCCTACCTTGACTAAACCTCTTTTCGAAATTAACTAATATGTTGATACAATAGTTTTCAGTGAAAATGAATACCCTACAGCTCCTGATTAAAATGATTGGTTTTCTCCATATCCATAGAAATTAATATTACGAATGTATATGCTTATAATGCTCCGTAAATTTCAAAATAAGTTATTCCAAAATTCGTTTGAAAATGAAACAGAACTAGGGACTTTAATTTAATTTAATTCTATAATTGAATTTGAAGTTTTTAGCTACTGTTTTTGAAACATGGTAATTCCTGGAAGCATGTTTTTAAATAAGTAAATTCATAATAACATATATACTATAAACGTTCTGTCTTCATATTCGGAATGAATATATTATCACTGAAATATACATAAAAAATTACGTTATGGATTAATTAATATTAATTTGTACTAAAATCAATATCTGTATTCATACTTATTATAAAACCCATGTGTGTGTGTGTGTGTGTGAGTCTGTACGTTTATATATTGGATCGGATTTTCTACATTTTTCAACCGATTTCAACAAAACTTCACATGACTACGTAAAATTACCTTGCGGTGGTTCTGACACAATTGTTTTTGCACGAAATCAATTTGAAAACATGATTAAGAGGCATCGCGAGAATGAAAGGGGGACAACTCATATCGAGTTATACTTAAAATCCAGGTTGTGTGTGTGTGTGTTCATTTATATATGGGATCGGATTTCGTACATTTTTCAACCGATTTCAATAAAACTTCACTTTTTTTGTTTTGGCAGGTAGTGTTTCTTATTGTCTTGCACACTTTTTTCTTTATTTTTACATTCAGAATGCTTTAAAAATTCCATTTACAAGACAATTGTTTACAATAAAATTCTATTCAATGGTAGACTCATAACGATTGAAAACAATGTTTTTGTTTGAGTTTGGGTTTGACCAATTCGTAAAAAAAAAAAAAAAAAAAACCAAAAAAACTAATTAAGACATGCGTGTCCGTCAACCTTAAACAATAATCTTTGTCAATTTTATTTTTCAGTCTTTATGATGGTCGATACTTGATCTATCTCTTACTGTTACATCTCCGGGCAACGCTGGGCTCTACTGCTAGTCTTACATAATAACAATTGATTTTTTTTCTGGATTTTCACTGTTTATTTTACAATTTTCGATGTGCAGCTAGTAACTCCGAACGCGAAATCGGCGATACGAATTCGACTTCCAGCCGAATCTGGATGCAAAATGCTTACGAATCGTATGAATTCATCGCCCCAGCCCCAAATTATGGGATACATGCCACGGAAAATGGTACTCTATAGCCGTTGTTAGCTGATGTAAGGCATATGCATACACCTGGGTTCCCCCTCACAGTAATATGTTTGGCTGGTGTCAGCCATAAATACAGACTGATGTGGAAGTACATGATGACGCCTATTGACGACGCTTATTGTCTTCGCCTATTGCCTATACCTATTGCCTACCACTACGACGAGGACCAGTTCATCACGGTTACCTGCTAGATTCTTCTACCCGGTTACAGCAGCGAACAACCACTTTCCTACTTCGAACAAAAATATCCCTTTCCGGGACATATCATTAGCAACCAGTCTAGGAGAAAAACTTCTGTGACTTCAAAAACAAAACAAAAAAATTACAATCAGCTGCAGCTGTGCAAAGAGGATTAGATTAGACACAGTTAATTTATTTCATACTTGGAAAACGAAAAATATGACAGGCCTAAATAGCTCTGGATGACCCCACTGGAGGGCCGTTATTAATAATGCCCTTGCCACAAACAGGCATCTTCCTCTTCTATCTATATAAACTACCCATTGGTGTGAAGTATGTTCCACTCAATCAGTTTCTTCCTGCAAGCCACTGCCCTATGGAACAGACTCCCAAGAGGATGCTTCCCCGATCACTACAATCTTAACCTGTTCAAGTCTAGAGTTAACCGTTATCTTCCTCTTCTATCCATATAAACTACCCATTGGTGAGAAGTAAGTTGCACTCAAACAGCTTCTTCCTGCAAACCACTGCCCTATGGAACAGACTCCCAAGAGGATGCTTCCCCGATCACTACAATCTTAACCTGTTCAAGTCTAGAGTTAACCGTTATCTTGCACTCATATTTATATAAACTACCCTTTAACGTAGCCATCGACCACGAGTGTCTCCTGGGTTTTAGCGTGGGTGAACTTCAATGTATAATAAGATGATGGTACTAAGAATGACGAAGAATGTAATGAATAGGGAAGTTTTGAGTTGAATGAGAGCTACAGAAATATTAAGAAGAAACAGAAAAGTGACACTTGAGTATTTTGCGGATACTGGGTAAAGAAGAATTCATTATATGAAAATCATGACGAAAATGTCAATTAGATCAATTAGAAAGATGAAAACAGACTACAAAAATAAAGAGGTGGAAAATGGAGGAGTAATTATTGCTGGGCGCAATAAAATTCCGTGTAAGGCCGAGATTGGAGAGAGATCTAAACAACATGACAATTTTAAGAAAATGGGTGTAAGAACAAGTACTAAGAAGTCAAAGGCGTATCTTAAAGGACCAAGTATTGCTGAGAGAAACTAATGGCATGAAGCAGTGGAGAGCCGTGATTGGAGAGCAACATACATAATCTACTTGAAAAGTTTGTTCAAATGAGTAGAGGAACAAGTGTACCACAAAGTCAATGAGGTATCCTGAAGGAGCAACAAAAGATGGAAAACTGTGGAGAGCCTTTATTAAAAGGATATATTCAGTTAACTTTTTTAAACAGATAGCGAAACCACCACAACAAAGGCAAATCGGGATTGCAGATGAGCTGAGAACTAAAATCGGGATTGTAAAGGTGCTGAGCACTAAAATAGGTAACTACGGAGAACCATGATTTGCCCACAGCTGAAAAGGACCTAATACACTGAGGTAGACAGTTTGAAATAGCTACCTAGTATTTTTTTTCTAAAGAGCGCCTGAACTAGTTTATGGTTTAAGCGTATGTGTCAAGGTCAGTGCATTTGAGTACTTGTAAAACTTCATTTAACGAACTAGTTTAAATGTCAAGTCTTGAACCAGATGGTATGCTTCCGTCGTCGTCACCGTGCAAATGGGAGGCGTAGGCGGTCGTACACTTTCTCGGGTGGAGTTAACGAAATCTGATTAACAATATACGTGAGTCGAGTGAGATTGAAGGCAAAGAAAGTAAATTGAATTTGTTAATGCATAGGAAGATACACGTGGATGGGCGGGGTTAATCAATTTAGGTGATCTTTCTTCCTTTCCGGTTTCTTCATTGTTCGTACGATCGATGGTGCATGCCCAGCCCGACGGTATCCTGGCTTTAGACGAATGCTAAATCCTGATAAAATAAAAATAAAAATAAAAAATATAATTAAGATTTAACATCCCAGAGAACCCCAGGTTTTTATAGCTAAATAACAAGGCTCCCTGAGAAAATGGCTTTTCTTCTTGTGACTAGAATAACTTTTTGGTTTCAGCCAAAACCTGGAATCAAGAAACGAAGTTTCATGACAAGCATCATTTCTGTTTCTATATAAACCATATTTTAAACCGACTTTATATCTTAATTTTATCAATTTTAATTAAACAAAAGATTAAATTCAATTTGTGAACAATCCATGTACTCCTATACACCATATATATTCTGGTCAGATTATACTCAGGCTATTGGTGAAGGTACATAGCTGAGTTGTTAGAACGGTCCTTTTCTTACAATAAGACCAAGACCAGCCTAGGTAGCCACCGTGCAGCACCGCTGGAACGTACCTGAAATCTTTACCACCCATACCTTTGTGGAATTGGAGAGACGGAATTGTTCGCCAGTGTTTGTATTAGGTTGGTGCCAAAATAATGGTTTCAAAAAAATGAAAAGAAAATGTTAAACCCATGACCTCGTGTTATTTAAAATATATAACACATAAATTAAATTTTCTCATGTAATATGATCCATTTTATACACAGATAATAGCCAGGATCATACAATTTCCGCAGAGAATTTTTTTCTTTACATCATACAGTCGTCATTTTTATACCGTTTCCTTGGCTTAAATTGAATATTGCTGTCACATCCGGTCTGGTGCTCCTGCTATATATTTAAATATACTTGATAAAATTCAAAGAAGAATCTGCAATATTATTGGTCTTGACCTGGCATTTCAATTCCAATCGTTTTCCAACCAGTGTAACGTAGCTTCCCTTTTCTTTTTCTGTAAATATTTTCACAGTAATTTTTCTGACGTGATTTCCTCTTTTATACCTAGTCTTGATTAATTTAAGCTCATTACTCGATTGGCGGTGAGGTCTCTTTATTTTACAGTACGAATGGCTAGACCTAATCGTAAGTTTTATGCTAACAAATTCTACTCACACATTTCTCGCCTGTGGAACTCTCTTCCGGCTTCTTGCTTCCCAATCAGCTTTGAGCTACAAAAATTTAAATACAATATAGATAGATAGATAATGAACAGGCCGAGATAGATTTAATCTTCTGAGAGAACCTTTTTTTGCTTTTTCCATTGATATGACTGGTGCTAACCTGTACGAGAATGACTCTTCGTAGTTTCTCGAACGAACGTTTTCAGCTAAACATAAAGTTGAAATATTATATTGAATCAATTTATAGATCTGCTACTAGTAAAGACTGTTCCCTGTATTGTGCTAAAGAATCTATTTTACACATTTATATGTTTACCGTTCATCAATCAATTGAATATTGCTACCAAATCTGTTCTGGTGCTCATGCTATATATTTAGAAATTCTTGATAAAATCCAAAGAAGAATCTGTTATTGGTCCTCCTCTGGAATTTCGACTTCACTGACTTTCCAAATGTTGTAATACAGCTTTCCTCTGCCTTCGTCAAAGTCACAAGTCATAGTGACGGAGAGTATTGATACTCTCAAAGAAACTGTAACAATATTGAATTATAACAACTGATTAGCTTATTTAGCGCAAAGTGACAGTCGCATGGCCCTCAGAATTGAAAAGCCATCTACTCATTTCGTTTGCAATTGGACAGTAAAGTATTGCTAAATTCCTCACTCATTGCCCTTTCATGAGCTCCGCTGACATAAAGTGGAAAGGTCATACTGAATCAATTGCTGGGGCCTTTGCTAGAAAATTTATTTCCCTGGGTCGTTCTAGGCAATGTTTCTCATCAGAATGCATCTTGATATGACACACTATAATTTATGTATCAAATACTGTTGCCAGAGCAGGTCTGCTTCTTTTATAGATGTCGAGATTTTTGACAAAATCCAAAGAAGAATCTGCAATTATATCGGTCATACCTAATATATCGGATTCAGTCAGCTTTACTTTTGTGATTTTCTAAGCGCAGCTTAAATGCACCACATGACCGGAAGTATGGGTCACAAAGTGAGGATCGAACTCACTGCTCTATCGTAATTGTTCTAGCGACGCAATCATGGCTAACATTTACACCACGTCGAGGTGCGCAAATTATATTCTAAGCGCAGCTTAGATATGGCACAAGGTTAGAATTATGGGGCACCCAGTAAGGATCGAAATCCCTATTCAGTCGTTTTTGACCTAGGGAAATAAGCTTGTTAACCATTACACCATATCAAATTGCTGCAGTCATCTTCATAGTGAGTCTTTTAGATTTTCATGACATTTCCTCATTGGGGTTACATTTTTAAAAGTTGTTTCTTTACGCGTGACCCAAAGACAAATTGAACATATTGAGATTAGTTAAGACATCATAGAGAAATCGTGGCATTATGGCGACTGTATAGGTTGATTGATTCACTTTAAGAAAGACAACGAGACAGACATGAACAAAATAGATAGATATAAAGTGCCTGAGATAGATAGATAGATAGATAGATAGATAGATAGATAGATAGATAGATAGTGTTATGGGGTCCTCTCCTTTTTCATATAAGTGGACTCAACCAGAGTGTTACTTGGACTGTTGCCGTTAAATACCCAGGGTCAATCAGAATATAGGGAGAGAGTGAGCAGAGATTGTGATTGAATTGGAGGTAGAGTAATAGTGTGAGGTAACCTCTTGTAGAAGTCACAGTTACAAGTACATATACTCTAAAGAAGTCCTACTTCGAGACTATATATATATATATATATATATATATATATATATATATATATATATTATTATTATTATTATTATTATTATTATTATTGCTACTAACGGCTGGATTACTAACAGTATTACCCATTGTATTATTGTGTAAATACATTTAATTTCTTATATTTAATTCTTGCGTTTGTCATTCATTGGAGACAGAATTTCATCTCGGAATCTACAACAAATTGGCGACGAAGATTCGAACTCACGCCGGAAAGAAAAGATACACACACGGAAAAGAAAAGATCAACAAAAGAAAAATCTTCCCTCGTCATCCAACAAGCAAATTGGCACACACACAGGAAGAAAAAACAACAAATTCGCGTCGAGCGATTCGAAATCACACGAGAAGAAATAGAAAAATCCTCCCCTTGTCCAGAACAAATTAGCGACAAAGAGTTACGAGGAGTAAAAAATACGTAAAATTGAGTTATCATGGAAGATTTTAAAAATATTTTGGTAGAACTGATAAAATACCAAAATGATCAACAATGACAACTACAAGAACGAATGGAAGAAAAATGGCAAAAGCAATTATTACAAACGAGATAAGACGAGAAGCAGAAAGAGACTAGTTTATTCAGGATACCAAGAAAAAAATAGAAGAGAAAGTGAGGAATTTAGCAGACAGTTTCTCAATCTGTGACAATATATTGTTGTATAACTAGAAAATAGTAATACCGAAGTCACTACGAAGAAGGATCTTAAAAGATTTTCCCTTAGGACATCCTGGAAAAAACCGGATGAAATCACTTATGAGAAGTTTTGTCTACTGACCGAACATAGACGATGATATCATACAAATGGTGGAAAGTTGCAAAGGTGCTGCTGCGGCGAAAGCACCACCCACTATACAAAGGCCATGGCCTAAAGTCGACAGACCGTGGTCGAGAATACATATGGATTACGCAGGACCCATTGAAGGTTACTATTATTTAATAACAGTAGATATGTTTAGTAAATGGCCACAGGTTGCCAGATTTAAACACCTGACGACAGAAAACACAAAAACTGTTTAGACGAACTATTCTCGAGATTTGCCGTCGCGGATTGTTTTGTAAGCGATAACAGCACACAGTTTACCTCCAGTGACTTCAAAGAATTTTGTGAGACATATCAAGTAAAACATATCAAGATAGCTCCGTACCACCCAAGGTCGAACGGACAAGCTGAAAGATTCGTTGACACACTAAAAAGAGTGTTAAAAAAAGCCGAGGATGTACCGACGATAAAAGCGACACAACAGTTCCTCCAAGTGTACAGAATAACACCTAACGTGAACACGCCATCGGGTCTTTCTCCAGTGGAATTGATGTTAACTTGGAGAATAAGGTCTGTGTTTGACAAAGTATTGCCAAACAAGAACAAAAACCAGTATACACCGATTGTACCAAAGAGATCATTTAAACCTTAGGATGTTTAGAAACAATATGGCTTACTGGGAGCCGGGTAAAATAATCCACAGATTAGGAAATCTAATGTACACAGTACAAGGAGAGAAGTTTTCACATAGAAGACATATCGATCAATTACAAAAAAGACGGATTGAGGAGCCAAGCTCATCAACCGGAGAAAACGACGATTATATGGATACAATCTATGAAGCGTTTGAGATCCAAAGACCACAGGAAGACACAGAAATCAGGTCAAACAGGAAGAGAAAATCTGTCTAACCTCTGATTATCAACCATAAGAGGGATCTAAGGAGGCGGGTGTTAAGGGGTCCTCCCCTTTTTCATATAAGTGGACTCTTTCAGAGTGTTACTTTGACTGCTGCTGCTGTTAAATACCCAGGGTCAGTCAGAATATAGAGAGAGTAAGAAGAGATTGTGATTGATTTGGAGGTAGAGAAATAGTGTGAGGTAACCGCTTGTAGAAGTCACAGTTACAACCACGTAGACTCTAAGGAAGTCCTACTTCGAGACTGTGTATATATATATATATATATATATATATATATATAGATAGATAGATAGATAGATAGATAGACAGACAGATAGATAGATAGATAGATAGATAGATAGATAGATAGATAGATAGATAGATAGATAGATAGATAGATAGATAGATTATTGCTACTAACGGCGTTCCTAGATTACTAACAGTATTACCCATTGTATTATTGCGTAAATACATTTAATTTCTTATATTTAATTCTTGCGTTTGTCATTCATTGGAGACCGAATTTCATCTCGGAACCCACAACAGATAGATAGATGATATGAAGAACTTTAGATAGATAGATAGATAGATAGATAGATAGGAACAGCCTTATATATATATATATATATATATATATATATATATATATATATATATATATATAGATAGATAGATAGATAGATAGATAGATAGATAGATTATTGCTACTAACCGCGTTCCTGGATTTACTAACAGTATTACCCATTGTATTATTGCGTAAATACATTTAATTTCTTATATTTAATTCTTGCGTTTGTCATTCATTGGAGACCGAATTTCATCTCGGAACCCACAACAGATAGATAGATGATATGAAGAACTTTAGATAGATAGATAGATAGATAGATAGATAGGAACAGCCTTATATATATATATATATATATATATATATATATATATATATATATATATAGATAGATAGATAGATAGATAGATAGATAGATAGATAGATCTAGATAAATACATAGATATATATATGAATAGAATGAGACAATTTAAAAATACATGCTTTTACACCCAACGTTAAATTGAGCAAATATATTTACCATTTTTTATCGCATTTCTTTTCACTTTTTTTTCTTTTTTTCCGAAAAACTCTGGTGACTTTTCTTTTTTTTTTCTTTTCTTCTTCACCCGTTAAATAGGAATCATGGTTCGAAATAAAAATCAAGCTTCGAACGTGATAGGAATTGGGCATCAGGCGACCGAAACAGAAAGAATGTACGTTCAAATATTGTCCAAGTCTTAATTTTTATTTCCCATTCGTGCTTCTTATTTAACGAGTGGGAAATAAATGGAAAAAAATCTTGGAAAAAAAATACTATGCGTGTATTAGGAGTAGGCGTCTTTTTCTTGTGCCAAGTCCTATCATGTCGTAGATGATTATGATTTGACAAATCTTTCTGTCTATTTTAAAAGTTTCAATTCTGTTGTATTGTGTCGTTCAACGACACGTGATCAATGGTCAACATCTTGTTGCCTCTTACTCTACTCTTTTTATCTTTTCAACTTTACATATGCAAATAGGCACTATCCTATTTACCAATCCACTACAACTTCCTGAACCGAAGAAGTTTAATGCTTTCTTCTAGAACCTCTTTCCTCTTCATGTTTATTTCCTGTTCTTTTTCATGGTCTCATTTCATCTTCTTCCATATCTGAGTCGCTCCCGCTATCATCTATTCGCTTGTTTTCTATTGCTTTGACCTGAACAGAAGAACTCCATCTTTCTTCTCCGTCAAGGTCTTCTTCCATCACGACGTCTTCCGCTTCAATTTTGTCTTAATTGGTCAGAATCTGCCATTGGGCCTTTCCCGTTTTTTGATATAATTTCTGAAAATTTCGACGAATGTTTACGGTTAGCCATTTTCATTATAGCTTGAAAACCTGCCGAAGCTAGAAAGCTGCCAGTTATTTCATCACCCCCGCCTCACTTGACTGGTTGTCTTTCAATATGTTCGCCCTAGCTTGGACTGTAAAACACCGGATCCAAGTATCAACAAATTCTGGATCATCCAAGCGACTTAAAGATCCTATTGTTATATTGTGTTGTTCTAATTCATGTGATCAATAGTAAACGTCTTGCCTGTCTCTTGCTTTACTATACACTTTATTACTTTTCTACTTAATAAGTGCAAATAGGAGCAATCCTATTTACCAATTCAATACATTGCATTTGATCTGAGAGCTATTTTCTTATTTTATGTGCATGGCTCTTCACAACTTCCTGCTTTTGTTGCTCTTTGTATTTTTAATAATATGTACTGTTCATTTTTATCATTAATCGGCCACTCGTATTCTTCTTTGTTTATATGTCATCTACCTTCATGGCAATCATAGCTCTCCACAACTTCCATTTGCTGCACTAAACCATTTGGCTCATTACCATCCATTTCTGCCCTACTCTGCAACAAATAAGATTTTTCTTCTTTTTATATCTCATGTACCTTCAGGAAGTAGGTGATCATGACTCACCACAACTTCCTATATTTTTTGTTTTAAATATCCTTTAATTATTATCATCCATTTTGTTCTTGCTCTGCTTTCCATGTGCGTTTTTCTTCTTCGTTTATGTGCCGTGTCCCTTCAGGACATTGACGACCATAGTCTTCCCCAACTTCCTATGTTTGAGGCGTTGATAAACTTTTGATCATTATCCCTCATTATCCTTATTCTGTCATCAGTATGCTTCTTCTTTCATGTGCAATCTCTATTCAAGATATGGACGATCATGGCTCTCCACAACGTCCTGTTAATTTTTGTTCTATGTAAATTTTTTACCCGTTATCCATCTTTGTCCATGTTCTATCTGCCATATGATTCTTCTTTTGTGTGCCAAGACATTTCAGAACATGGAGGATGATGACTCTCTACAGCGTCTTTTGTTGCTCTACGTTTGATACTTTAAATTTTTTCTTATTGTTCTGTTAACCCTTTGATTTTTTCTAAAACGTGAAAGGAAGATCATGGCTCTGAATGACTTCATTTCTTTTGACGATCCACGTAATATTTCTTTGACTGTTCTTTTATTCATTCACAAAAACTTAAGAATTTTTTTTTTCCTTTTTCCTCTGCTTCTATTGCATTCAGTATGTTTTAAAGTTGAAAAATAACTTAAAAAATGGCGATGTCACTTGCAAGATAATCGGACAATTAATGATTGTTATGCATGCAAAGTTTACATTTCATCTTTACTTCTCTATTTATTTCTCCTTTACTTCTCATCGTTCTCTTTTTTATTCCTCTCTTTATTCCTCTTTATTCCCCTCATTATTTCTCCTTTTATTCTTCTCTTTATTCTCCTTGTTATTCCACTCTTTATTCTCCTCTTATTTCCTCACTGTAATCGCCTTTTTATACCACTCTTTATTTCTTCCTTTATTCTCCTCTTTATTCTTTTTATTCTCCTTTTTATTCCTCTCTTTATTCCTCTCCTTATTCCCCTCTTTATTCCTCTCTGTATTCCCCTCTTTATTCACCTCTTTATTCCACTCTTTATTCTCCTCTTTATTCCTCTCTGTATTCCCCTCTTTATTCACCTCTTTATTTCTCCCTTTATTCTCCTCTTTATTCCACTCTTTATTCTCCTCTTTATTCCACTCTTTATTCTCCTCTTTATTCCACTCTGTATTCCCCTATTTATTCCCATCTCTATTTCTCCCTTTATTCTCCTCTTTATTCTCCTCTTTATTCCTGGCTTTATTCTCCTATTTATTCGTCTTTTTATTCCCCTCATTATTTTCCCTTTTATTCACCTCTTTATTCACCACCTCCTTCCTCTCTTTATTCCCCTCTGTATTCCCCTCTTTATTTTTCACTTTATTCTCCTATTTATTCTTCTCTCTATTCCACTCTTTATTCTTCTCTTTATTCCTCTCTTTATTCCCCTCTTTATTCCCTTCGTTATTTCTCCCTTTATTCTAATCTTTATTCTCCTCTTTATTCTCCTCTTTATTCTCCTCTTTATTCCTCTCTTTATTCAACCTATTTATTCCTCTGTATTCCCCTATTTATTCTCCTCTTTATTTCTCCCTTTATTCTTCTCTTTATTCCCCTCTTTATTCCTGGCTTTATTCTCCTATTTATTCCTCTCTTTATTCCACTCTTTATTCCCCTCGTTATTTCTCCCTTCATTCACATCTTTATTCTCCTCCTTCTCCCTCTCTTTATTCCCCTCTTTATTCGCCTCTTTACTTTTCCCTTCATTCTCCTATTTATTCTTCTCTTTATTCCTCTCTTTATTTTCCTCTTTATTCCTCTCTTTATTCCCCTCTTAATGTTTCCCTTTATTCTCCTATTTATTCTTCTCTTTATTCCTCTATTTATGCTCCTCTTTATTCCTATCTTTATTCTCCTCTTTATTCCACTCTTTATTACCCTCATTACTCCCTTCTCTATTTCTCCCTATATTCTTCTTATTATTCTCCTCTTTATTCCACTCTTTATTCTCCACTTTATTTCTCCCTTTATTCTCCTCTTTATTTCTCTATTTATTCTACTCTCTATTTCTCTCTGTATTCCCCTCTTTATTCACCTCTTTATTTCTCCCTTTATTTTCCTCTTTATTCTGCTCTTTATTCCTCTCTTTATAATCCTCTTTATTCCTCTCTTTATTCTCCTCTTTATTTTTCTTTATTCCACTCATATTTCCTCCCTTTATTCTCCTCTTTATTCTTCTCTTTATTCCTCTCTTTATTCCCCTCTTTATTCAACTCATTATATTTTCCTGTTATACTCCTCTTTATTCTTCGCCTAATTCCATTCTTTATTCTCCTCTTTATTCCTCTCATTATTCCCCTCTTTATTTTTCCCTTTATTCTCCTCTTTATTCTCCTCTTTATTGCTTTCTTTATTCCCCTCTTTATTCACCTCTTTATTTCTCCATTTATTCTCCTCTTTATTCTCCATTACTTTCTCCCTTTATTCTCCTCTTTATTCTCCTCTTTATTCCTCTCTTTATTGTACTCCCTATTCCACTCTTGTTTCCACTCTTTATTTCTCCCTTTATTCCTCTCTTTATTCTTCTCTTCATCCCTCTCTTTATTCTCCTCTTTATTCCTCCCTTTATTCCTCTCTTTATACCCCTCTTTATTTTTCCCTTCATTCTACTCTTTATTCTCCTTTTTATTTCTCCCATTATTCTCCCCTTTATTCTCCTCTTTATTCCTCTCTCTATTCCCCTCTTTATTCCTCTCTTTATTTTTCCAATTATTCTCCTCTCTATTCCTCACTTCATTCCCGACTTTATTTTTCTCTTTATTCTACTCTTTATTCTCCTGCTTATTCCCCTCTTTTTTCCTCTCTTTATTCTACTGTTTATTTCACTCTTTATTACTCTCTTTATATCGCTCTATATTTCTCCATTTATTCTCCTCTTGATCCTCCTCTTTATTCCTCTCTTTATTCCCGTCTTTATTTTACCATTTATTCTCTTTATTCTCCTCTTTATTCTCATTTTTCAACTCTTTATTCCTCTCTTTATTCCCCTCTTTATTTCTCACTTTATTCTCCTCTTTATTCCTCTCTTTATTCCTCTCTTTATTCCTGTCTTTATTCTCCTCTTTATTCTCCTCTTTATTTCTCACTTTATTCTCCTCTTTATTCCTCACTTTATTCCCCTCTTTATTCCCCTCTTTATTTCTCACTTTATTCTCCTCTTTATTCCTCTCTTTATTCCTCTCTTTATTCCTGTCTTTATTCTCCTCTTTATTCCCCTCTTTATTTCTCACTTTATTCCCCTCTTTATTCCCCTCTTTATACCCCTCTTTATACCCTCTTTATTACCCTCTGTATTTTCCCTTTATTCTCGGCTTTATTCCTCTCTTTATTCTCCTATTTAGTCCTCACTTTATTCTCCTCTTTCTTCCTCACTTTATTCCTCTGTTTATTCCCCTCTTTATTCCCTTCTTTATTTTCCCCTTTATTGTCCTCTTTAGTCCCCTCTTTATTTCTCTTCTTTATTCTACTCTTTATCCTCCTATTTATTCCTCCTCTTTATTCCTCTTTTTATTCCTCACTTTAATCCACTCTTAATTCCCCTTTTGTATAGCCCTTTATTCTCCTCTTTATTCCTCCCTTTATTCTCCTCTTTATTCCTCTCTTTATTTCCTTCTTTATTCCTCTCTTTATTTTCCCCTTTATTTTTCAATATTTTCTCCTCTTTATTCCCCTCTATATTCCTCTGTTATTCTCTTTATTCCTCCCTTTATTCTACTCTTTATTCTACTCTTTATTTTTCCCTTTATTCTCCTATTTATTCTCCCTTTATTCTCCCCTTTACTGCCCTCTTTATTCCTCTCTTAATTCACCTCTTTATTTCTATTATTATTCTCCTCTATTCTCATCTTTATTCCCCCTTTATTCCTCTCTTTATTCCCCTCTTTATTGCTCCAATTATTCCTCTCTTTATTCCCCTCTTTATTCCACTCTTTATTTCTCCCTTTATTCACCTCTACTCTCCGCTTTATTCCCATCTTTATTTCTCTTTTTATTCCCCATTTTTTCTCTTTATTACCCTCTTTATTTCTCCATTTATTCTCCTCGTTATTCTCCTCGTTATTCCCCTCTTCATTCCTCTCTTTATTTACCTCTTTATTCACCTCTCCTCTTTATTCACCTCTTTATATCTTTCTTTGTTCCCCTCTTTATTCGCCTCTTTATTTCTCCCTTTACTCACCTCTTTATTCTCCTCTTTATTCTTCTCTTTATTCTCCTCATTATTCCTCTCCTTATTCACCTCTTTATTTCTACTTTTATTCTCTTCTATTCTCCTCTTTAATCCACTCTTTATTCTCCTTTTTATTACTCTCTTCATTCCTCTCCTTATTTCTCCATTTATTCTCCTCTTTATTCTCCTCTTTATTCTCCTCTTTATTCCCCTCTTCATTCCTCTCTTTATTCCCCTCTTTATTTGTCCCTTTATTCTCCTCTTTATTCTCCTCTTTATTACTCTCTTTATTCACCTCTTTATTCCCCTCTTTATTCCTGTCTTTATTTCTCCCTTCATTCTCCTCTTTATTCCCACTTTATTCCTCTCTTTATTCCCGTCTTTATTTCTCCGTCTATTCTCCTCTTTATTCCTCTCTTTATTCCTCACTCTATTCCCCACTTTGGTCGTCTGTTTATTCCCCTCTTTATTTGACCCTTTATTCTCCTCTTTATTCGCCTCTTTATTCCTCTCTTTATTCCCCACTTTATTCCTCTCCTATTTCCTATCATTATTCATCCCTTTATTCCCCTCTTTATTTCTCCCTTTATTGTCCTCTTTATTCCTCTCTTCGTTCCTCTCGTTATTTCTCCCTTTATTCTCCTCTTTCTCCTCCTCTTTATTCCCCTGTTTATTTCTCTCTGTATTCCCGTCTTTATTCCCCTCTTTATTCCTCTCTTTATTCCCCACTTTTTTCCTCTCTTTATTCCCCTCTTCATTTCTCCCTTTATACTCCTCTTTATTCCCCTCTTTATTTCTCTCTGTATTCCCCTCTTTATTCCCCTCTTTATTCCTCTATTTCTTCCCTCATTTTTCCGCTCTTTATTCCTATCTTTATTGCTCTCTTTATTCTCCTCTTTATTCTTCTCTTTATTCCCGTCTTTATTCCTCTCTTTATTCCCCTCTTTATTTCTCCCTTTATTCTCCTCATTATTACTCTCTTTATTCCTCTCTTTATTTCTCCCTTTATTCTCCTCATTATTCTCCTCTTTATTCATCTCTTTATTCCACTCTTTATTCTCCTCTTTACTCCCCTCTTTATTCAACTCTTTATTTTTCCCTTTATTCTCCTCTTTATCCCTCTCTTCATTCTACACTGTTTTTCTATCTTTATTCCCCTATTTATTCCTCTCTTTATTCCCCTCTTTATTTCTCCCTTTATTCTTCTCTTTATACCTCTCTTTATTCCCCTCTTTATTCCTCTCTTTATTCCTCTCTTATTTCCTATCATTATTCATCCTTTTATTCCCCTCTTTATTTCTCCCTTTATTGTCCTCTTTATTCCTATCTTTATTCCTCTCTTCGTTCCTCTCGTTATTTTCCCTTTATTCTCCTCTTTATTCTTCTGTTTATTTTTCCCTTTGTTCTCCTCTTTATTCTTCTGTTTATTTTTCCCTTTAATGTCCTCTTTATTCCCCTCTATTCCTCTCTCTATTTCTCTGTTTATTCCTCTCTTTATTCCTGTCTTTAATTCTCCTTTTATTCCCGTCTTTATCCCCATCTTTATTCCCCTCATCCTTTCTCTCCTCATTCCCCTCTTTATTGCTACTCTTTATTCCTCTCTGTAGTCCTCTCCTTATCCCCCTCTATTTCTCTCTATTCCTCTCTTTATTTCTCACCTGAACTTCCAATCACTTTTTCTCTCTTAAGCTCTTTGAAATGCATTTTCATTTTTTCTCCGAAATTATTTACCTTTCTATGAATGTATGTTATCGATCATTTATTTATCGATCATTTTTTTCAGATTCTTGCTACACCTCTCATCTTCCATTTTTCTCTATTGCTCATTATGCTTAATTGTTTTATTCTTAAAATGAAAATGGTTCTATGTTTTTTTTTATTTTAACAAATATATATATATATCTATCTATATTGCAAATAGATATAGATATATATATTGCTAAGAGAAATATATATATATTTTGCTTAGAGAAATATATATACATATATATATATATATATATATATATATATATATATATATATATATTTCTCTGAGGAATATATATATATATATATATATATATATATATATATATCTTAGTAATATACTTTTCTTAGCAATATATATATATATATATATTTCTCTTAGCAGTATATATATATATATATTTATATATATATTGCTAAAAGAAAAATATATACATTCTCAAAGAAATATATATATTTACATATATATATATATATATATATATATATATATATATTGGTAAGAGAAATATATACTTATTGCTAATGATATATATATATATATATATATATATATATATATATATATTTATATATATATATATATATATATATATATATATATATATATATTGCTAAAAGAAAAATATATATTTTCTCAAAAAAAAAAAAAAAAAATATATATATATATATATATATATATATATATATATATATATATATATATATATATAAGGCAGTAAACGAATAATTATTGAATTTTAAAGATGGGTCAAAAAGAGTTTTCTTTTAACCGTTTTTCCTGAATCAAGAATGTAATTACTCAGAACGAAATCTATTTATAGCTCTAGCAATCAGTGACAATGTGTTCAATGTTGATCTGCAATGTCTTTGATCTTCCCGAGTCAGTTCAATACCGCTTTTGATATATCGAAATGCATCTTGTGAGCGGGGTTCTAAGATCACCGAAAGAGAATAACATTTTAGGAACGACTTTAAAAAAAAAGAATGAGAGAAAAAAAAGAGAATGGGGGAGAGAAAAATAAAAGAGAATTAGAGAGAAAAAAAAGAGAATATGATTATATATCGTTCAACAAAATTTCACGTCGATATGCTTACATAAAAAGAACGTGTGACTAGCGCAGGCATTATCGTCGGTAGATATGAGATTAGAATGCCCTGTTCAATCTCCAATAAATCTGTTACCGAGCCGGTGACCAAGCTTTCACACAACTCTCGGAAAATTTCGGATTGCAGACTCGTCTCTAAAGTCCGGCTAGCAATCAATCTACGAGAATAAGAACTCAGAATACCGTTTGAAGGTACTAGCCAACCATCGATAAAATTATCGAGTATCCAATTACTTTATAATCACGTCAGCGGTCTACTTAAAATTACGTTGATATTGGTTTGGTGCAAAAATAATGCTGCAATAATGTCGTTTTTTGACTATTTTTTAATGTCAAAAAACGACATTATTACGTCTTTATTTTTGTACCAACCTAATATATTATAATCATTATTATTATTATTGACAACACAAACGCCCTCACTTTTTCTGTTGAAATGAAATGCAGTGACTCTATCGAAACCAACTGCTAAGTTTGCTACCAATTAATTTGGTTCAATGTGCTGTGACAGAAATTTTTCTCATCAGAATCCGTCTATAAATCTACGGTTAATCCGTGCATTGAATATGGCTGCCATATTTGCTATGACGTTCTGGTTGTATCTGGAGATTCCTGACAACAATTCAAATAAGTATCTGTAATGTCATCTATCCTGACATCAGATTTCCCTCTCTCTTCCTTCATCGATGTGGCTGGCTTTCTTCTGTCTTTTCTCTAAATATTATGTTAAATGTTCTCAGGAGATATTTTTTCACTTGGTGTTTCGTCTGCACGAATTTAAACGTACTATATGTTTGGCAACTGCCTCCCACACACACACACACACACACACATATATATATATATATATATATATATATATATATATATATAATGTAATGAAAAACAAACCACTTTAAGGTACCATTACGATAATTTATTTCACCTAAATCCTTTTTTAAGGATTCAGGATCATCAGGTAAAACTTCCAACAACGAATTGAGAGGAAAAATGGGATTAGAAATTGGTGGGTAGTGTAATTTTTGTAATTTGATAGAGGGGATTGAGAGTGGTAGTTAAACAGACAATATAAAGTATAGGGAGGGGTTAATTTTATATCTCTCTTAAGTATGTTTTATATTGGAGTAGGAGGAGTGACAGAACCGTGACCTCTTTAGATGGTTAATAAAACGGAAATGAATTGTAGTTTTTATCTTATATTTATTCGCATTACTGTAAATGTTCACACGTGTTTAAATAGACTACCTAATGAAATTAATATCTACCGGTTTAGAAATCAAAAGTCTTAATAAAGAAAAACCTTTCATCATGCATTTTTTTTAAACTCTGGAAAGGTATTCTTTTATTCTGAAATTCTGGGATACAGATCTAGCATTATTTACAGTATTCATAGTCGATGTTATTTATAAATTTCCTTTTTGCATCCATTTTTACGTTTATATATACTTTTCTTCTCCGTGCCATATCTCTTCAGTACTTTGGCGATTGTGTCTCTGTCCCCTTTGTAACTCTTATTCAATTTTGTCTTTCTCTTTATTCTTATCTCTCCTAAACCTTGTTCCGCCATCCATTTACTCAATGTGCATATCATATTTACTGAGGCTTGTTTCCTCATTTTGCACTTGAGAAATTTCAACTGTCTTTCATGTGGGTAATTATAAGTGTCGTTTTGTTATCATTTTAATGCATTTAAAATTACAGATATTAATGTTTTACCAACCTTCGTACTAGTTTCAGAGTGATAATTATTTGTATGCCGCTAAAAATGTAACAATGCCCCTTCAGAACAATTCGCTCGCTACTGTTACAACCATCGAGCTGTTTCATTAAATTATGTTTCGCAGAGAATATGAGAAGATATAATTTCCTTAAAGTGTCTTTCCTTATTTCTTGAATAGATTATATTTTGTCTAATCTCTGATAATTAAATTCGTAACATCCTTTTAATCATTTGACTGAAATTTCCCGGTGAGAAAATGCCATGACTTGATTATCTCGAATTATATCCGATTATTCCTCGCACACATTATAAGCAACCTAGTTTCGCGCAATTTTGTTTTTTTTTTTTTAAGAGAGTTCAATCCCCAACAGGATAGGCTACGTCAGACGAAATTAAACTTCAATATTTATTTTATAGCTTTATTTATTTTTCAACAAAAACATTGTCAAACTTTGTTAAATTTAAGACACTGTCTTTCCTCTTCGTTGCTTTTAAATAACTATTATTAAAATAAATACAACGTCCATAAGAAAAAATGTATCGGCCAAAGTGTGAAAATATTCTTCGACAAACTGCTGCATATCGCTGAGTTAAATAGTCAGGCAAAAACGAACACGTTTAAAAACTTTCGATTTTCCGTTTCCTTGAGACACAGACCAGATGAGATATTCATTGCCGAGGAGTAGAGAAATGTTTATGTCTTCATTTCATACTCTTTATTTTTACTATACTTGTATTATTGTCGTTCGTTCTACGTCTTTTTCTACAGGCTATGTCCATTGAGATTAGAGACGCAATTTCGCCTCTTTTGTAGCTCTTGGTACATTTTGTCTTTTTGCTATATCTACTAAATTCTATTCTACCAACATTTTACAGAAACTCGTTAGGTAGGTGTTATAGTGAAACACACCTATTTTATTGTTAATAGACACTCCCACCTATAATAAGTAGGAGTAGTAGGAGTGGCTCAGTGAGGTCGGTCAGTCGATTCTGGACGACCGTTAGTCGGATACTAAAGTATCAGCAACCACAACTAGATTTCTCTGCGTCATTACCTATTATATCAAGTTCCTAACGTTTTTTTACGTCGAACCTATTTTAGGACCGACAGTACAAATACAAGCCTCCACTGTGAAACCACTCCATAACACACTCGGCGACGAGGATGAGATGTGCTTGACAGCGGTCCCGCGGAAGAAACGCCGATGGAGGTGATTTTCAATACGTCTGATCTAACAACGCCTGCAACGATTTTACCTGAGGTACACCGATCCAGGAGAAAAAGAAAGGCAACTGATCATTTAAAAGTGGATCCAAAACGTAGGAGATACGCTACGATGTTGCTAAAAAATGAAGTTGTTTGTTTTTTTTTTTTTGGGGGGGGGGGTTCATATATTTTCTGTAAAAAAAAATAAATAAATAAATAAAATTGTTTATACCTACGGAGTAAAGTTCTACGGGGGGATGTTATAGTGGAACACACCTATTCTATTGTTAATAGACTCTCCCACCCAAAATAAGTAGGTGTAGTAGGAGTGGCTCAGTGAGGTCGGTCAGTCAGTCGATGCCAGACGACCGTTAGTCGGATACTAAAGTATCAGCGACCACAGCAAGATTTCTCTGCGTTATTACCTATTATATTAACTTCCTAACGTTTTGTACGTCGAACCTATTTTAGGACCGACTTAGTACAAATACAAGCCTCCACTGTGAAACCACTCCATAACACTAGGTTATGTCATGTTTTCCTCTGTCGGTCTTGCCTTCACACTCTCCTGTGAGTGTCAAATTTTCTTAGCCCCTTATTTGCTCTAAATACTTCAACTCACTTCCTGACGTTGAGTATGTCTTTTTGGTTTGCATTTTCTTTAAAGCTTCATCGTTGCTCACATGTTCGGTTCATGGCATTCTCAGTAGCCTCATGTAGAAACTCATACCTGTTGCTACAAGTCTCTTCTTCAACTGTGAAGAAATTAAACAGCATCCACAGTAATATAGGAAGATTGATATTGCGTAACAGTTAAGTACTCCTTTGTTTTCTTCTGTTGCTTCAAGTCTCTTCTTCATCTCTGAAGAGATCGTCCAACACACACTGCCAGAGAGGAGAATTAATATTACATCACAATTCAGTAATCTTTCCTTTTTTTCTGTTGCTTCAGGTCTCTTCTTCATCTGTGAAGAGACTGACCAGCATTCACAGTCATATAGGAAGATTGATATTACGTGACAATTCAGTAATATTTTCGTTATCGGATTAATTCAAATTATATAGCCATAAATAAGGCTTACAGTAAAATGGAAATAATGTTGTATTAAAAAGGAAATTCATAAGATATTTATCACAGTCTGTCTGATTTAGTTCATTATTCGTCTTATTTAACTTTTTCATTGTTATCAAGTATTCTGCTTGTCGTTTCACTTCAGGAGAATATTGATCATGGTTTGCCACAATTTCCTGTCGGTTTTAAGTCTTAATTACATTTGTCTTTTTGCTATGTCTTTCTATTAATCATGTAAGCCCATGCAAGACAATAAAGCCACTAAGGCGCATTGCTAGCGAATATGAGAAAAAAAAAAACTACTATTAAGTTGGTGCAAAAATAATGTCGTTTTCTCATCAACCTAATATTACAGAGAGAGGACAATAAAAGAACAATACTTTAGAAGGCATAAGATAACGATTGACACTGCATTTACATTTTCGAAGATCAATCTTGACTGGAAAACAAGGAACAAGAAGAGATTTCCCAAGGAGAGAAGCTCGATAGAAGAAACTCTTAGCATAGAACTTGAAGTTATACCTAACCGTTTCACCCATATAATGTTATTAGTTAATTATTTTAATATTTTTACTATGTCTCCTAAACACCTTTATGTCAATCATTGACTCAATGTCGCTAGGTAGGTTATGTATGGTTTTTCTATGTCGATCTTGCTTTCAATAGGACCTGAGAGTGTCAAATTTTCTAAGCTTTTTTCCTCATTATGGGCCCTAGAAATAATTTTCTTACGAAAAGCTATAATCTGTAAGATTCCGGAAAACATTTTATATGAAAGGGATCTACAATCATCAAAATTCAATTAACTTTTCTTTCCTAAAATGAAGCCCGGGCAAATCGATAAAAGCCAGTACGAACCAAAGCACCATTAACAGTGAAAGGATCTGGGAGAAAAATAAAACAAAATGGTTCAAGGGGACAATTTCAACAATAAACTGATGGGACCTAACTACCAATCTAGTGCTGCGTTTAAATTCGTGAAGGTCGATGTAGCAAAGAGTGAAGCTTCCCAGATAAATTATGAAAATAGTTATAATAAAAGAAAAGGAAGTTAGATTACAGATGCGAGAAAGTGACTGAAGCCTAGATGCCAATTCGGAACGGATAACGTGATAGATAAAGAAGAATTTGCCAGGTTATCGGTTCCGAACTGGCATCTTTATCAAAATCTTCTAGATATAAAACAGAAGAACCAGTCCAGACGTGGCAGCAATATTCAATGCAAGGAGACATGTAGTGCAAGATTCTAGTGAGGAAGATTGTTAAGCCCGCATATTGAGCCATTTTTTTCTAGCAGCAGGCCTAGCAGTTGATTGCACATAATCATTCCACTTGATGTCAGTGGAAAACGTGAAATCAAGAAGGCACAGTGAGTTGCTCTCCTTGAGGTTAGCATCAGCCATACTGATAGACAGCAAAACAGCGTCTCTAAGATAATTACGGTATTTTCCGACTTACAAGATGCAAGGTGTTGGATCGCTGGTCTAGGAGGAAGCGTGCCATTGAGCGGAATAGGCCATAGTCGTTCGGTGGTGGATGTGGAGGAATCTCAACACCGTCCATCCGTTTGAACTTTTCCTTAGTCAACCTGGCAGTGTGTGGCTTCGCACTGTCTTGCAAATCCCGACCTCGATTGACCAAAGCAGGATACTCCTTCTTTAGTTTGTCGTACACGCGGTCTAGCTGCTGGTAATACAGTTTAGCGTTGATGGTGCGACCTGTGGAACAAGCTCGAAATGCAGTACTTTTTGGAAATTCCACCAGAGATCAAGATTTATTGTTTTCTTTCCGCATCCTAAATGGCTAAAACTAGTATTTCTTTTATTGTTATTATTCAAGGAAATACTTAAACATATACTGCACAATCAAGTAAATTATTATTATTATTATTATTATTATTATTATTATTATTATTATTATCATTATAGTATAATATAATCCATTTTAAATATAAATCACCATTTGGCTTAATATAAATATCGATTACGCCTTCTGTTCTACCCCTTCTTAGTAGAAATGGGAACAGAAGGATTACTCGATACCAATATGGGAATGTAGTTAGCGTTAACAACTGAATATCTCATTTGTAGAAAATATTATTAATATGTTGCTTTTTTGTTTCTTTGGTTCCATGTTAGCTTTTTTAAATATATATTTTAATGGTTTCAAAAACAATTCTTTCTTACATGCCATTAGAGGTTGTGTGGAATTGTGTGTCAAGAATGTTCAAATGACCGCTAGATGGATTTGACCCCACCCCCTACCCCCAAAAGAAAAAGGGTAAAAACTCTCTTCCTCTCATTTTCCTCTTTTTACACATAGGATTACGTAAGGACAAGACATGACGGGATTTCTTAGTCCTCAGTGAACCGCAATGCCATATAGTACCCAATAAAGCCTAAAAATGTACTAAGCTGACGACTCTACTTAGCCAACAAACCGCTAAAATATTGTTGCATGTACAATATTATTTGTAAAATTATATTGGAATGAATTTACAGAATCTGTTCGCGAAAACATCTCAAAATATTATCACTATACCATCAGAAATATCTTATCAAGTCCCTATTATTAAATATATTTCACCAACAATAGGTAACACCGCAACAAGTTAACTGTATAAATACAAATTATTTTATAAATTTAATTTTATAGATAAAAATCTTAAATGAATAAAATATGAATATGCTGTCATTTTCTATGGTACGTGTAAACTAGTGATACTAATGCAAAAGTAAATTTTAATAAAGATATTGATTTTAATAATAGAAAAATAATTATATTAACATATATTTTATGAGTTCAAATGTAGAAATATTTTTGCGCTAAGAAAAACAACACTATCGTAGGTACGAACAAATGACTTACCTAGGAACATAACTCGTGTCATCATACCAGGGAATACAATAATCCACAAGGGAAGAAATTTCAAATAACCAGCCAAAATAGTGCCACCTTTAACATGAGAGATATTTTTGGCTGCTAAGGCACGTTGAACAATTACCTGCAGGAATAATGCGTAATTTTATAAACATAAATAAAATATAACTCGTCATTACATATTATTAAAATAAAACCAATCCTCCTTTACATTAATAATTGGTGACATTTTTCGAAAATTATCGTTATGAATCTATTTTTAAAAAATTGTTGGCATTAAATGGCCCACTGAGGTTTTGATATGCCATAAAACAAAGCAACCAACCAATAATATGTTGCTATTTCGTACTCTCAAGATAGTTTACCAACCAAGGTTAAATAACCAAATCTCTCTTACTATTCAGCCCATGGCGGGAGAAGAAATGGACTTATAACTTTCCCAAGATTCTTTGTGCATAAGTGCATTTAATGAACTCGACTGAAATTCGAACTCCGTTCTCCAAGTGATCATTCCTAGCCGATATCCATTACGCTACAACGGACATCATTAACGTTCATAATAAAATTCCCCAAATATTTATATTACTTTATTTTGATGTCCTTAATATGCAACTGGTTTTATTTGCCCGGGGTCTGAGGCGTCCTCAAAAGGGGAATTTCCGAGGTGGTTTGGCAATTTTTCTATGGTATAGACGTTAAAACTATTTTTAACCTGATCTTGTGTCACATTCTGTAGCGGCGTGGCCGAACTGAAAAGTCCCGCATCTCAGCCTTTCGGTTTTGATCAAAGTGTAGTATCTGCCATCGGGTGGAAAAACGATATTTCATCTCACAGCTGTGTCTCTGCTTGCGGACAGGGCACAACTGAAAATATTATTGATAGATAACAGGTCTCCAGAAACTGCTGCAAGCGGCAAAGCCTCCCCTCATTGCACTATACAGGGTTGATTGGTAGTAATACTGATGCTAGTGGAAACGACGTTTTCGGAGACTGGGCGAGTTTTGGACCTGTTCCGCGGGTGAACGCGCTCGGGCATCACGAATAAAAGCGACATTGTGTCACATCCTGCCAATGTGGGCAGCAAGAAAATACAATCGCTTTCTGACGTTCTAGCTGAGATCAAAGTGTAGTATCTGTTCTTGTCAGCTTAAGCTGATTCTCACTCTGTCTCTCTGTCTCTCTGTCTCTCTACCCTTCTATCTTCACTTCTTCCTTTCATTCATTTTCTTTTCTGAAACCATGTACGGTATTTCCCATCTTTCTACACGATTTGTCCATTTTTTTGTAAATTATTGGCGGGGCGTAACGGTCGAGCGAAACAAAAACGAAAGGGACAAAGATAATTATAATAGGATATTTAGTGGACGCAAGTTTTAAGCTTTAAATTAGAGAAAAATATTGTACATGATTAAAAAAAATTGAAAAATAGTTCTTCATTAGAAATTTTATCATGACAAAAATTTTGCTCTCGTCAAAATATACTCCTTAAGCTTTCATTAATGCAGCGCAATTTTTTTTGCATTCGTTGCAAAAAAATTTCAGAGTGTAAGTTATATAATTGTTTCCATTATATTTTCAGTGAGGCGAAGAGATCTTTTTCAACTTCTTTCTACTCTTCTCTCAGTTTCTGGGGGTGTCTTTAAAATTTAGAAATTTAGTATATATATATATATATATATATATATATATATATATATATATATATATATATATATATATATATATATATATATATATCACCATGGTCGATTTGTGAGGAAAGAGATTTCCTGATGTTATCAGACTGGAGCGAGATCGATCCAAGAGTGCGGCACCATTGGAAAGTGCCTGAAAACTACACCACGGGTTGACCCAAGGAAATTGGGTTGACAGAACTCTTGAGATGTGTCGATAGCAGTGCTAGTACGAAGCCACAAGTCATCGTGGTCGAGAAAATGAGCGTACTGGCCTTGTTCAAATTGTTGAGTACGCTAGATAACACACTCTTTCCCAGAAATTGTAACAAAGATTTGCTCAGCATAGTTGCAGTATAAACCACATGCGGGATCTGTGAGTTTGGATCAAACACAAATGCATTTGTTTGAGTAAGCCTCTGAATTAGGAATTGGCTAGCCGCTTTAGTAGATGGGTATCCTCGAATATATATATATATATATATATATATTAGGTTGGTGCAAAAATAATGACGTAATAATGTCGTTTTTATACGTTAAAAAATACGTCAAAAAACGACATTATTACGTCATTATTTTTGCACCATATATATGTGCTAGATGCAATCGTCAGGCGGCCTGGCGATTACGTCTAGCATGAAACAGCCTGTCGCCTCTGAGTGTTGACTTCAATGTACACTTTTATATTTCTATTTACATACGCTCTATTTCTGATATTGATCACTTTATGCCATAAATATAGAACACCTTAAAACTATATTTCTTCATATATATATATATATATATATATATATATATTACATGAATCATTCATACAAAAAAACATATAGATGTTAATGTTTTAAATGGAGAGAATACATCTTCGCAAACAATTTCAATAAGATACACTAACTCCGAAACTGTATATGAATTATATAAACCCTGTTTATAAATTCCATTTGCATAAGGTCTTTTTTAGTTTTTACAAGCTTTCGTCTGTTCCTACAGACATCCTCAGGTATGGAAATAGATTTGTTCTTGTTTCTTTTACTTCTCGGTATATATATTCGAGGATACCAATCTACTAAGGTGACTGGCCAATTTCTAATTCAGAGACACGCTCAAACACATTTGTGTTTGTTCTACACCCACAGAGCCAACACTTGAGCAGACCTTATTATATATATATATATATATATATATATATATATATATATATATATATATATATATATATATAAAGACATTTTTTATGTTTAATGTTCTTTTTATAGCTACATTTTTAAGTAAATGCTCTGTTTATAATAAACAGGATTAAATAACATTTACCGAGAAATTTTCATAGAAAATATTCGTCCTATGACAGGATTCGAACCTGCATCCTATACGGAATCGCCATTTAACGCGGCGTGCCTAACCGCTCGGCCACAAAGGATCGATTGGCAAGGTCGAATTTACTGCTTATAAACTTCAATTTTCCATTAATCTCGTACATTCATAACTGCTCATGACGTATCAAATGTAAACAAATGACGTCATACATTAAGAAATGGACAAAGTCCGACAATTTATTTATTAAAGACATTTTTTTATGTTTAACGTTCTTTTTATAGATACAAGTATTTAATTAAATGCTCTGTTTATAATAAACAGTATAAAATTAAAAAACATTGAATACTGTTTATTATAAACAGAGCATTTACTTAAATACTTGTATCTATAAAAAGAACGTTAAACATAAAAATGTTTTTAATAAATAAATTGTCGGACTTTGTCCATTTCTTATATATATATATATATATATATATATATATATATATATATATATATATATATATATATATATAAACCATTTCATCATAGGCAAGGCGGAAATGGTTCTAGTACGTAAGGGGTTACAGGGAGTGTAAGTGTGAGAAAAGACTAATTATACGGAGGACAGGGGAACGAACAAAAGTTGAAAGAAAACAGAAGATGGCTATTGGCTTTATATTTAAATTATTATCGTTAGCATAGAATTTGTTGTGCGAGAAAAGAAACTGTTGCAGTGGATGTGGTGGTTGCATTTAGTTATTTCAACCTTAAAAACGTGGGTTGCAAATGCCAATCTAGTAGCCCGCTTAAATTCATGTAATCAGGGCACGAGAGAAAATGTTCATCAAAGCGGTTGCCATGAAAATATTTGTCGACAGGACAGAGCGAAGATACGTCACATCGATGAGAAAGAAAATGATGTCGAGATGTCAGGTCAGGATCGATTACATTGCAGATCCTTCTTTGGATTGGTCAAGAACTTCAAGAGATGAATAGCCGGAGCACTAGACCAGATATGGTAACAGTATTCAAATCACGGATGAATGCTAGAGTTGTAAACGTGTAAGATGGACTCTGACTATCTATTCATGATATTCAAAGCAGCAGTTGGCAATTATTTACTAACGTTTCGTTGCGTCGAAGGCTTTGAAATTCATGACGAAACGTTGAAAAACGATCGAAATTAGTTTTCCGAATGGATAGAATATACCATCAGAATTTAGTGCATGTTTTTTGGAGTCCAGGCAAATATTTTTCAGCTTGGGATTAACCACTTATTTAATCGAAAACACATTGCTTGTTTTGCCATTGCTAATCGACATGAAGAAAAAAACCACCAAGGCAGGTACGTTGTTGTTTTACGTATAAACACCCACCTTGTAGGTGGTAGAAAAAAGTTTCCTCTGCTATTTTGTGTTGAGGGGATTAATTCGCCGTGGAAAAAATAATAACTAAACAAAAAAAACTGTTAATAAATGATGAATTATTACAGAGACATGATCTCAGGCCAGTGAGTGCAAGGAGAGTAAAAAAAATGAGGAGAGTAAGGAATGTAA
Source organism: Acanthosepion lycidas (assembly GCA_963932145.1). Lineage (NCBI taxonomy): Eukaryota > Metazoa > Mollusca > Cephalopoda > Sepiida > Sepiidae > Acanthosepion > Acanthosepion lycidas. The sequence goes on from OZ010612.1 coordinate 64,974,484, forward strand.
AGAGAGTGATCTTACGAAATTAGGCGTCTTTATTGTTGGGGGTTGGGCTGTATTTGAGGAGATGTTCCAGTAGGCAAAATATTATTCCTTGATGGAGAAATTGTGAATTGAAATCACTATCTTAATTAAGATATTGTAAATAGAAAAGGGGGTATTTTCCCTTTAGGTAAAATAATACCGTGTTATCCAGTCGAGAAACAAGAAAGGTTCATATAAAGATTGGAAAACATAGATAGATAGATAGATAGATAGATAGATAGATAGATAAATAGATAGATAGATATTAAAATTAGACAGACAGCTATAAGGAGAGCAAGCTAGCTGGCTAGATAGATAGATAGATAGATAGATAGATAGATAGATAGATATTTTAAAAAATTGATGGACATATGTATATATAAATATATATATATAGAGAGAGAGAGACAAATAGATATTAAAGGACTGAGACAGATAGGTTGATATATATATATATATATATATATATATATATAGAGAGAGAGAGAGAGAGAGACATAAATAGATAGATATTTAAAAAAAACTGCGATAGATTGACAGATAGATAGATAGAGATATTAAAAGAATGAAACATATAGACAGATTTTAAAAGATTGAGATAGACACACGCACACACACACATATGGATAGAGAGATATTTAAAAACTTAGATAAAATTAAAAGACTGAGAATGATAGATAGACATTAAAAGTCTGAGACAGACACACACACATACGCACACACATACGCACACACAAACACACACACACACACACACACACATATATATATATATATATAGATAGATAGATAGATAGATAGATAGATAGATAGATCGACCGACATGAAGACACTCAAAGCAGAATTTTTTTTTTTAATTTGAATTCGTATTCTACGTCTTATGAACACTTGGCATATTATTTAAATCCGGGAAATATTTTAAGACTGTAAGCATTTCTTTGTCGATAATAATGATTAAGTAATATAAGAGTTACTCATTAACCCATAGCTGGAGGAGAATAGTTGGATTCATACTTTTCCAAGGTGATTTAATATAAGTGAATATAAGAAATCGTGCTGAAATTTGGAAATCGTCACTCCGATTAACAATTCTGATAATTTATACCTAACAACACCCCCACATAACCTGCTATTCAGAAGCGGTCACCTATCTAGTAACTGACCAGGATCGACGTTGCTTAACTTCAGTGATTGTACAGAAAACGGTCTTTCAACATGATGTGCCTGTAAGTTTCATAATATATACATATTCTGTGAAGTGGTTTCGGAAATAACTTTTCAGAAATTGCTCGTATATCAATGGCTGCTTACTTTTCCTTTAAATTTAAGAGCGCTCAAATATATTCTCAATGTTAACTGTGAAAATCAATGTAAACAATGGAGAATTTTAAGTGATTTAATCTGATGCCTAATTTTTTTTATTGGTTTATGGGTAGGCGGGTGCTCTAATGGATAATGACTCAGAATTTCTAATTAGATATGTTATAGTCCGGTTCCTTGTACCACGGTGATAGTCCAAGGTAGAACCAATAAAGAAGAACTCGAACACGGATATGGAATAACACAGATATATTACAAACAGGAATATATACAGAGAAGTAGAAAAGTGTCAGTACGAACAATCAGGTTTAGTAGTGATTGTCTGAACACGACTCTGTTTCGGACTGCCTCTGACTCGACTGACTGACTGACTCGCTCGCTCTGACTGACTGACAGACACCTGAAGGACTTCACTCCAGACTTCAGACTGAACGGTATTTAGTCAACGAGGACATCATGTGGCACAAGGCCGGTTTAACGTGGGATCTCTGAATCCTTTGAACCCGTATAAACGGGTTCAGGGTCGGTTTACCTTCCCGAAAGAGACTCCTCCCGTCGGCGTAGCCTCGTTCGGATTCCTCCCCGCCCGAAGACAGAGAGTTCAGCCGATCAGCCGATCAGCCCGTCGCCCGACTTCGGGCTGAACGGTATTTAGTCACCGCCCCCACGAGAGCATCATGCGGCACAAGGCCGGTTTAACGTGGGACCTCCGCGCCCGTGGGCTCGGCCAAAAATATGCCATTTGAACCCGTATAAACAGGTTCAGGATCGGTTTACCTCCCTGAAAGAGACTCCGCCCGTCGGCGTAGCCTCGTTCGGGTTCCTCCCCGCCCGAAGGCAGAGAGTTCAACCGATCAGCCGATCAGCCGGTCGCCCTAGTTCGGGCCGAACGGTATTTAGTCACCCCCGCCACGAGGGCGTCATGTGGCACAAGGCCGGTTTAACGTGGGATCTCCGAGCACATGGGATCTCCGAGCCCATGGGATCTCCGAGTCCGTGGGATCTCCGAGCCCGTGGGATCTCCGAGCCCGTGGGCTCGGCCAAAAATATGCCCTTTGAACCCGTATAAACAGGTTCAGGGTCGGTTTACCTCCCCGAAAGAGACTCCGCTCTTCTGGAAGGTATGAATCTATCTGTTGTCTCCCATCTAAGGGTTAATTAGTAAAACTTTTATCAGTAAACCATTATTATCACTCAAAAAGTCTTGCAATGTAAGAATATGTTCTAGCTTTAAATAGCTTGCAAATGGCTGAAAAGCCGTAGAAAAGCAATCACATCTTAATGTTCTTTTGTTTTTTTAGGGTTTTTTTTTCAGAGTCTTTCACACTCAGTGGCGTCTTAGAGATTTTGGCGGATTGCGTTGGATGAAATGAATTATTTTGTGCATTGAAAATAACGAATGATTGCTGGGGAGCGCTTGAACACATACGTATTGACAAATGCTACAGTGGAAACAGATAAGCAAATATCAAAACGAAAGTGACATGACACGTGGAAGTAGATCAATCTAACCCGGTGGAGCACTCACCTCAAAAGGCCGGAGCGTAAAACTAAGGAAATAAAGCAATGAGTGTAAATTATCCTTGTCTGTTTATATATATATATATATATATATATATAGGTATATGTGTAGGATGACCATTAGCTGGGAAATAAACTGGAAAGTTAGGCCATACAATGGAAAGGGAGACAGATGTAACTTGTGTTTGTTGGAGAAGCTTCTCAAACACTTAAACGACACACCTTGTTAAATAACACTGCCTAACACAAGGTCCAAATTAATGCCTACATGTATCCATAAATCCAAGCACCTGCTAAAACACATCGACCCCGATTAAAAGACATGATAAAATAGATTTCATGAATATTAATATACTACATGACAACATTTAATATTCTTAGAATCCATCATTAATAGCATTTCCTATATTACTTTGTTAACTTGTGTTTATATAACTTGTGATTATATTATTTCCTGTTACAAGTACAAGACTTGGTTCCAAACACATGAGTTAGATAGGGACAACGTATTATTTTTTTTTTTATTTCTACCGTTACATTATATTTCCATCCTGAGTATTAGTTTTATTATTTGATATTACTATGATATTCCTGTTGATATTTTGTTTACTTTTCAATCCAAATCAAAATAATTTAGGGTTTGTTTTTTTTTCAAATCTCATGTGATGTTGTCGGGCTGTCGGTTTCCTGGGAACTGATCTGCTTGATCCTCATACGAATTCAACGGGATAGTCGACTACTATATATATATATATATATATATATATATATATATATATATATATATATATAATAATATTTTTTGTTTAAAAATATGATTCCTTCGCTACATAAGAGTTCTCATGTTTCAAAAACGAGAGCCGAAATCATCCAAATAATTAATAAAATTAAGTTGGATTGAGGTGTTTAGTCCCGTTTCATCCTCAAGCGAAATTTTAGGAATAAGCTATCTCTCGGTTTACGTGTATTTTTACAGAATTTGTTATTGTGGGAGTGGCTAGACTATTTTCCTTCTTTAAGTGGTCAGGGAGTTAATTCTTATCAGTAGATTCATCATATATATATATATATATATATATATATATATATATATATATATATATATATATAAAACCAAGTATAGGATTGTTGTAAACGGAAATAAAATTCCAATAACCAAAAACTCAAATCAGAGTAGAGCAAAAAGTAGTTCGTGTCGTTTTGTGTTTATATGCGTGATTAAATCTTGGTGACTCTGCTTATCTGCATATGGGAACGGATATATGATTGCTTGTATTTTCTTTTAACTTTTACACGCTTTTTGGGGTTATAATTTCCTTTTTACTTATTACCTGTTCTTTTTCTCTTTATCTTTAAATTTTGAATTTTGTTTCTTTTTCTTTCTCCCCTTTTTTCTTTTCCTTTCTTCGTTTCTTTCTATTCTCTGGGACATTCTTATATTTGCGTCCATCTTTAGTTTTATTCACGTTTTTAAATACGCTCTATCCCCTTTTATATCTAAATATAGCCTAACAAAACTATATTTATTATAATGGTCATTTCATCTCTTAGGTCTGGTTTAATATTATTCCAAAGAACACTGGAACAAGAGATTAGTGAAGGAACTTTTTAATCGCATTGATTAATAATGCAATAATAGCGAATAATGTAGTGAATGCGGCAAAACGTACGACATACTTTGCGACTCCTTTTCTATGAAATGCCTTTCACTCATAGTGTGTGGAAAATCTATGGTCAAATATTTAGTGTAGCAAAGATTGGTCGTCTTTCTAAACAATATCTTTATCATATATATATATATATATATATATAATGAGCAGACAAAGTGACGTAATATAAACTATATATATATATATATATATATATATATATATATATACCCACACCAACTGATCGTCTTTCTAAACATTATCTTATATATATATATATATATATATATATATATATATATATATATATATATGTATATATCGAATGAGCAGGTGAAGAGATGTAATATAAACTATATATATATCTATATATATATATATATATATATATATATATATATATACAGACTCTCGCTCAATTCTGGATAGAAGCCTGTTTCGCTGTATCACAGCTCATCAGTGTGGCTAGACATCAAATTGCTTCAAGTCGTGATCATAGCTATATATGATGCAAATAAACGCCAAATCAGGAACCAGAGTGCTCAATCCATATCAAAAGCTCCCCACTATAACCAAGAGTAACTACTGTTAAAGATTACCCTATATATACCATATAGTGGTCAATCGGAGAACAAGAGCAAGTCACACTCGCATACACACACACACATATATATATTATTGCGGCATTTGACCTACTTAATCATGTATATATATATATGATTAATGAAGGTCATGGTAATCCGTATGGAAAATCCCGCGGATGAAATCCGGAGAGCTCAATGTTAAGTCAGTGCGAATAATTTAATTTAAAAAAAAAGAGATCACTTTAAGATTCCATTATTTAAAATTTATTTCACCAGAGATTTTATTTTTTCTCTTGATCTTCAGACTTCACTTTCAATGGCGAAAGTGAAGTCTGAAGATGTAATGGAACCTTAAAGTTGTCTATTTTTCGTTACACACACACATATATATATATATATATATATATATATATATATATATATATATATATATATATATACACACACACATATATATATATATATATATATATATATATATATATATAAACACAGATGCATAATTACAAATTATGTAATATTTATCTTCCAATTCCCTCTGATCACTTCATTAACATTTCTATTCATGTCATTCTTTATCCATCCTCCTTATCCTCATAATCTTCTCATTCTACCACTTCCTCTTTCATTGATATCACGCATCACTTTAATCATTTTTAACACTAACCGTGTACATTAATTTCTTACTCTCTTCAATTCAATAGTCAATCGTTACCTCCTCATCATCTCCAGTTCCATATGCTCTTTCCTTCAGATCACAGTAATCACCCACCATAAGGGGATCTCGTCCTTTGTACTGGTTGAACTTTAATATACTAGCATTTTGGGCAAGAAGTTCATTTATCACGAAGATTATTTTTTGGAGATTTACAATTTTCACATTTTTATTTGTTCTATTTCGCAAACCAATAGAATAAAATATAAAACCTTAAATTTATGTAAATAATCAAAACAATACTGCATTTTTATTAAATAAGTATTTGATATTTTAATCGTTAAATTGTTTTTAAAAATAACAGAGGTTTTTTTTTTGTTAAATTAAAAAATAACATTTAAATTTTCCAAAAACATAATGAAAATATATTTACTCAGTTACGAAACGTTGTAAAAACCAACTGTACTTTGTACTAATTTGTCTGCACGTCTTCCAAATTTGGTTTCGATCGAACAGTCTGACTATTTTAGAGGCTCTGGCGGATGGATGGATGGACTACCGGATGTCATAGAATTTTATATATAGATAAAACAAATATACTTATCTTTAGTACACGACATCACAGCCATTGTTCCATATCTACTCGAGCGTCTTCTTGATATCCGACATCAGTTTGCTTTGGAGGCTGAAGGGAATATCGAACCTGTATATCCTGATCAAAAGTAAAATGGAGAAAATACAGATTTCTCTTTAAATTTATCAGCTGATACAAGACCCAATAGCCACTAAATTTAGAGACTTAAAAAAACGTAGAGATTGGCTTGCAATGTTACGCCTGTGGAAAAAAAAGGGAGTTGAAAAAATGTCACCCCTCCTAGTCCTGTGTATCCAATCTTTAATTCTGTATCCCACATATAACAAGAGTAGACATTTTGGAACCTGATCTCTCCCTCTTTTCATTAGTTATTATAACGACACTCTTAAATGGCTATTGTTATAACACACTTTTATTTTATATAACGTACTTCGCATAAAGATTCTCTGTACGTAACGATTTGGCTATTTCCCGTTACGCCTCTATTGCTGGTCTGAAGACTGACTAAAAACAGTTCCCTACTTAGACGAGATACGACACAATGTGGGGAACCCGAGCGTGTATAATCGGGTCGCTGGTCAAAAATTTAGCCATTCCCTGAATCAGCCAGACCGGGCACTTTGCTTGTAAGTTCTACTCAGTCGGGTTCTCTATCAGTAGGCAGAACCCCGACTGAGACACCATCTGCCCGAAGACAGAGGTTTTGTCAGTCGCAGACAACGAATTTCCTGACTCGAAACGGCTAGGTCCTTACCCACACCTCCCCACTTAGACGGCAAGGTTAGGTTTTAAAAATGTGCCAAAAGTCGAAAAGTAAGGGATGGTGATTACTGGTCTTCATCTCTCTCATGTTAAATACTTTAAATAAATTACTGAAAAAAATGTGTAGTTTGGAACTGGTCCGTTGAATTTTTTGATTCTATTATAACGCCACTATTCTAAAGCTATTGATATAACGCATTCTTACTTCGAATAAGAATTCTCTATATGTTATACTTCGGCTACTTGCCGTAACGCCTGTAGTTAGTCTGAAGGCTGACTCCAAACTGTTAGGTGTTTACCCAGTTCACTCACAAGATGATTCCCAAGTTCGAGATACCTGTAGAGAATCCGAGCGTTTCCAATCGAGGTTGTTCAAAATTTGCCTCGCCCTCGAATTCGCGGGATCGGATAAAATGTTTGTCTGCTTTTCTCAGCTGTGTCTCGGTCCGTAGACAGAGTCCCAACTGCCCAAAGACAGAGGTCTCGTCAGTCGTAAGCCAGACAGCGAACTGCTTGATTCGAAATGGCTGGGCATTTACCCAGCCACCAACTTAGACGGGATGCGACACAATGGCAGATTTAACTTGGGGAACTCGAGCGCGAACACTCGGGAAACTGGTACAAAATTTACCCATTTCTTACCATTGCAGGGAACAGATACTTTATTTTCTCATCCGAATCTCTATTCGTAGATAGAGACACGACTGCCTGGCTCGAAACAGCTACTCATCACACCTCTGAGCTGAAGAATTAATAGTAATGCACTAGTTCATATAATCACCAGAGGTTTACTATTCACTCCACAACATTAGTCATAGGTCATAATGAAGAAAGGATGCCTGGCGAAGTAAATAGGCTCATTGATTGATTCTTTTTCTACGGCCTATCAACCCTTTGCAGGTTATTTAAAGCCAGAGAACAGTTTTACATTGTAAGACTCTTTGTAGGGTTATATTAATGGTGATACAGATCTCAATAATCAACCGCGTCTACTGTGTATAACGTGTAAAAATTTAACTCCCTGAAATCCCTTTCTATTTCTCTAAAATTACTACGCTAGTTTTGACCAATCAAAAACAATTTCCTCTGTTTTCCTGTATCTGACCTTAATGGTCAAAATTGGGAAGTCTGAGGAGAATATAATTCTAGACTATTCTTTAACACTCCAAGCCGTTATCCATTACACCACCCGCACATCCAAGCATACAGCAGTTGTTATTCGCAAGCCGTCACCCATCTAAGTACCGACAAGGTTCTACGGTGATCATACGGGAACCGATGTTTCAACGTGATATGGCCGTAAGCCTAATTGAGGATAAGGAGAAGGAAGAGCAGCTACTCTTAAATTATCCCCTTAATCCAATAAATAAAGGGTTCAGTTCGACATTCCAACCACCTGAAGAAGGCTGAAGTGTACAACGGCCGAAACGTTGTAATAAATATGGCGACAAAGATGAGGACAATAGTCCGAATAATATAAATAGTGTAGAAAATACCTCATCTCAGAAATATAGACAGATACTAAAGAAGGTCGGAGAGTACAACGGCCGAAACGTTGTAATAAATATGGCGACAAAGGTGAGGACAATAGTCCGAATAATGTAAATAGTGTATATAATGCCTCATCTCAGAAATATAGACAGATACTGAAGAAGATCGGAGCGTACAACGGCCTGAACGTTGTAATAAATATGGCGACAAAGATGAGGACAATAGTCCGAATAATGTAAATAGCGTAAGGAGATAAGAAATGAAAGATTATGAGATGTTGGAAAGATAATAGTTGACCCTAGACTTCAAGAGCGTAAGAATATAACCTTCGAAAAAGCATCTTTTCGGTGGTTTGTTTCACAGAGTAATGGTACTTGGGAAGAATTATTGCAATTTCAAATAAAATGTGATTTAATATCTCTGAAGAGGAATTTAACGAGAAAACTGAATGAATGAAAATCTAAAGAAACAGCGAGAAAAAAAGAAAGAAAGAGTTAAAGAAAAAATGGAGAAAAGAAAGAAACAAATAAAAGAAAGAAAGAAAGAAAGAAAGAAAAATAAAGAAAGAAGGCAAAATGAGAGAAAAAAAAGAAAGGACGGAATAAGAAAGATAGAAAGAAATGAAGAAATATAAAAGAAAGAAAGGATAGAAACAAACAAAAGAAAGAAAGGAAGAAGAAGGAAAGAAAACAAAGAAATAAAGAAAAAAGAAAGAAATAAAGAAAAAAGAAAGAAATAAAGAAAGAAAGAAGTGTTAAATATTAAAAAAAAATTTAACGAGACATGTATAAAGAAATGACCCAAAAATGCAGTATATTGAGATGAACATGCTCCTCATCGGAATACGGGGGCAATGTCGATGATTCACTCCTTTGTATGTGGCATAGTGATCCTAGCTGTAAAGTAATAGCTTGAGCAAGTAATAATTATTTTTTCTGTACTACCACTAAAGAGATTGTTTTAGGGTCTACCTGCTTGATGTGGTTGTACCCAGTATGTAAATGGTACGTTGGTCTGCCTCTTTTGCTTTCTTACATTTAATAGACATTTCTCTTTGTTTGTTTTTTTTTTGTTTTTTTGTTTTTACTATATTTGTTGCAAAGCCCCCTCATGCATGGGGGTGTCTTTGTCACTGCGTCAATTAATACAATATTGTATAGCCCCTTGGTCGGGCGTCTTTGGCCACGGTGTCGATTCACTCATATTTCTCTCTCTTTCTCTCTCTCTCTCTCTCTCTCTCTCTCTCTCTCTCTCGTTTTCTCTGAACGGTAATCGCTAGACGTTTTGAGTTCAAAGATAAAAAGAACTTCAACACAGGCAATTTTAACTTATCTAGTTTATTAACGTCGATGTTTACAGCTTCTAACTATCCAGCGGGGGTGCTCTCTCCCTCCATTGGTGAGTAGTTTCCAGAGACGAAAGTCAACACGTCTACATTGCTTGAGGTGTAATAACTCCCTGAAAACCTTTTTTATATGTCTATCATTCCTCCACTCGTTCAGCCAATCAAAATCGACTTCCTTCCTTTGTCTTATATCTGATCCCAAAGGTCAACATGAAGAAGTTAGAACAGAGATACACCTCCCACTAAAAATAATAGTCAGCTAAATAATTATTTAACATATTGTCTAATAGTTCTTTTGGTTTATTTTACGGCTGTCATAAAGATTATGTATTTGGCTTCTTATATCGTTACACGAGCAGGCTCCGACCAAAAATAGAGGATTGTTGCCAGTTTCCACTTGCCTCTCTTGATAGAATTCAAAAGCGTCCACCTGGAATAGTTGTGTTGAATCCCTTTTCACCACGCAACCAATTTCTAACAGGCGAAACGTTGTGAGCCAATGGCTACTCGTTCGCTATTTCCATGGCATGTGTTCTAACATTAGACTCTCCAATTCTGTCCGTTACATATGGGCCCCCCATGCGATGTAGACAAGGCTAAATCATTCCTGTTCCCTTTCGTATTCAATTAGTAAGCGGGGAAGTTGTAGTCTTCTTCCAAATAACTGTTGCTTTGTGGAACAGACTCCCGTCAGCGTGTTTTCCCAAGCTCTACAATCTTGGCCTGTTTAAGTCTATGGTTAGCATTTATCTTTCTTGCACAGCCACATGCACTACACATTTTGTCTTTTCTCTTAGAAAACAACACAATAACCCTGTAACTTGAAGGACTCTTGAGCTTTTTATTACGCGAACATTCGTATAAAAAAAACTGTCTCTTCCGCATCGTTTTGTAAATGTCTAAAAATTTAACAATTTAAATATCCTCAAAACAATCAATGTCAGAAACATCTTTATTAATTTAAGCTTTCCGCCTCAAGTAAAATTGGAGGTGAAAAAACCCATGAAGAAAATATGTTCCAGTTGATGTTAACATGTGTCAAGAAACATTAATATTTAAAAATACAATTTTTCAAACAATTTGTCGATTTGCTAATAAAAACGATTGTGCCTTCATGGTATACACTTCTCTAACAAACTCGCACTGCCCAAGAACGCTTCAAGAGTGATGTTTATGGTGTCAGTAAGGGTTTCGGGCCTCTCTATTAGACCGCCTTCCCCATGTGGCCCAAACAGGAGCAATAACCACCTTGTCTGCTTCCCAGCCTCTGTTTCTTGAAGCTGCGATATTGGACCTGAGCGATTTATTGGTTTGATATTAGGTTGGTGCAAAAATAATATCGTTTTCTCACATATGTTACTATGTAAGAAAACGATATTATTTTTGCACCAACCTAATACGTTTTAGATTTCAGCCAATGAAAATTGTTTTTTACCGTTTTTGCGGTGTCCGATTGTCTATTTAAAGTCGTTAAATTTTCTCCACTACTTTTTGGTGGATAAGTCACTTAAGTATTTTTTTTTAATTTTCGTATTATTAATATAAAATAGAGTATGAAAAACGTGGAATTGATATTCGTCGGCGCAATGGAATTGAGAAAGATGCCTTCCAAAAGATAGGCAGAGTATAAAGAAACGTGAAAATCTCCAAAGTGAATCAAAGAAAATTCTACAGAACTGTTATCTGATATTGTAGCGGTGACTTACCTCGGCGACTGAAAAGGGTCAGAGTCGCGTGTATGTTTTTCAAGGGTGTGTAGAGACGGTGAATCAGCGAGCTTTGGACGGACGGTGAATCTGACAGCACTTCGTGCTGATGAAAGTGGTGGTGTCGCTTTATTTTTATTGGCTGGTTCTGGACGATCATTGGCTGAGTATTGGCTGGGTTAGGTGAATAAAAACATTGTACGTTTATTTAACAGGAGGTCGCTTTTCGGAGCGAGATCACGACTAGGCGAGATCACGACTAGGCGAGAAGTGCGGATTTGTTTTGCCTAGGGAACTTACTGGATACGTACTACCTTCCGCGTTTTCTTTTCCTGTGTGTGCTTACAACCAATTTTTGCACAAATATCGATCATCTTTTATGGCATATCAACCTCATTCCAACAAATCTTTTTCGGTTCATGGCGATAGTTTGGTAAAAAAAAAAGGTGTGTATGCATACATATATATTTGAACCATTTTTCAATCACTCGTATTTTTTAGTACAATCCAACTTCTTTTAGGAAATTTAAAATCTTGGATGGTTTTATTTTCGTAAAAAGTTATTTTTTTTAATGACTCACTTGGTAATATTTTATTTTCACTAGATCAAAATCTACATTATTCTAACAGTATATGTTTCACTCTAAATTTCATTTTCCATGCAGTGAATATTTGGTTTGGTTTGATTTGTTTTTGTTTTTTACGGCACATCAACCTCAATAGGTCATTTAATGCCGACAACGTTTTTCCCGGTAATATTATTGTAAAAAATGCATTGCTACTAATGTTTTTTCTTAAAAACGTATTGCTGGTAATAGTTTTTTTTTCTTCAAAAAATTATTTCTGCTAATAACTTTTTACAAAGAATTTCTGGTATTAAAACCCATTTTTACCCTTTTATAATGCTTTTTACCTCAGTTTCACGGTTAATTATTTGCCCATAGCTGGAACCCTAACAGGTGCTACGACCCCAGATCAGGGTGGACCTGGGAACACCAGCAATTAAGAGTTGTTTCCACGCTGTTCAAAACCTCCTTATCAGAGGCCTTGCTTTTGGACGTAGTTTATAGTTTTACCCTGGACACGGATGTAGTTTATCGTCATACCCAGGACGCCCAATTGAGGAGCGTCTTATTCTTCTACAGAAGTACAGCCGGCGTTTTCTAGAGCCCCAGCTGACAGGGCGATCTTTTATGGCAATGAATTCTGAGCAATCTCCTCACAGATGAAGAAGAGATTTGGGGCAACAGAAATATGGTTCTATAGAAGGACGCTGGAAATAAAATGACTGGAAACGACGACCTTTTAGAGAAAATAGACACAAAAAGGACACATACTTAACACCAGAAAGAGACAGTTGAAATTTCTAGTGCAAGAAACAAGAAAAGTTGGTTTGGAGTAATTGGCACTCACGAGACATACTGGAGGCCATTGAAGGGTTGGCAGATGAGAGATTTGGAGATATAGCAACAAAATAAACTTTGCTAAGAAATACTAAACGCAGGAAGTTGTGAAGAGTCATTATCCACACGTCCTATATGAAGGGCACATAGAAGAATTTATGGGAATAGGTTAAGGTCGAGGAGTACCGCTTTCTCTCTGAACCATGGTGATGTCCGATGGATAGCGTAGTCTTACTGTAATTGTTCCGTGTCATTTCAAGACAGAGACTATTCACAATATCTTGTCCTTTGTAGCTCTTAACAAATTTTCAATTTTCTTTATCTCTCGGAAATTTTGTTTAGCTATCCATTTACTCAAGCTCTTCTTCTACGTGCCGTGCCCCTTCAGGATAAAGGCGACCATGTCTCTCCACTACGTCTTTTTCTTTTGTAGGTCTTAATAAATATTTTCTTTTCGTTGTATCTCATAAAACGTGTTCCACCATCCATTTGCACAATCTCACTAAGTAGGTTATGCATTGTTTTCCTCTTTCCCATGTTCCCTCAAGATGCCCTGTGAGTATAAGATTTTCCAAGCCCTCTTTCCTCATTAACTGCCTTAGAAATTTCAACTGCATCTCTCTAATTTAATATATAAATGTTCTTTTTTGTTTCGATTTTCTCTTAATCTCCGTCGTTCCTCACATGTTGTAACCGTGGTATTCTCATTATCCTTCTGTAGAACCATATTTCACTTTCTTCAAACCTCTTCTTCATCTGTGAGATTTTCCATGATTCATCGCCATACTGGAGTGACATTTCGTAAAATTTAAATTTCTCTTTTCTTTGTTTCTTACAGCGTTTTCCCGTTTCTTAATACAATGCTTAGCTTTTGAAAGGCATATTTGGCTATTGTAATTTGTAATTTAACTAGAAATTTTATGTACATACTTTTGTAATTTTTTTGCTTGTATGTGCGCGAGTGTGTGTTCGCCGGCGCGCCTGTGTGTGTTCGCCCGCGCGTGTTTGTGTGTTCGCCGGTGCGCGTGTGTCTGTTCGCCGTCGCGCGTGTTTGTGTGTTCGCCGGCGCGCGTATGTATGACGCTCTATGCACCTGAAGACTTAATTGGACTAAAATAATGTTTTGCCTGGACATAATTACACACACACACGAAGGAAAGGGGATGTTGAAATTTAATTTTTTTTTTTTTTTTTTAGATATATTTAGTTATATATGCAAGATTATCTAGTTCAGCTTATTTACACGATTTATATATGAACTATTATCTTCATCTTAGTTGTTGGAATAATAACGTTTCAACCGTTGCACCCTCTGATCTTCATCAGGTCTATATCGATCTGGGTAAACTACAGAGGATTCTGAACTGAACCTTTTATTTAATCTGCTGATGTAGACTGTTCTCGTTCCACTTCCCATATCGTCTGATTTTTATTTGTAGTAATAGGCAATTACTGCTCGCCTTTTTCCCGGGAGCTCAAGTAAACACTGCCTGACCTAGGGACTGAACTAACCACCACTACGGCAGAAAATTTGTTATATCCAATATGAAAGCAAATAGATTTCGTGAAAGGATCGTAGTCTAACCTGTTCGAACTAACGAATCGATGTCTTCTGAAGGTTTTCTATCATAATAGCGAGAGACTAGCGAAAGTCTTGTGTTGGATATCGGTTCATGGAAAGACCTTTGGCCTTACTTCCACAGCATCAATGTGTGAGCGAAAATCGGAACTGGTTATAGCATAAACAAACAATCCATCCGGTGGATAAAATAAAAACTTTGTCCATTTCATAATGTGTAACGTCATTTGCTTACATTTGAATACGCATCGAGCAGATATGAACGTACGAGAGAAAATCATGGAGAATTGTAGTTTTAAAACAGTAAAATCGACTTTTTTCCATGAAAATTTCGCGGACATTCAGGCCGGTAAATGTCGTTATTACTGTTTATTTTAAAACAGAGATATGTGTATCTATAAAAAGAACATAAAAACATAAGAAATGTCTTAAAATAATTGTTGGACTAATTCATAATATATATATATATATATATATATATATATATATATATATATATATATATATATATATATATATGTTGTGTATATTTAGACAGCAATTTTTCATTCATGCATGTTTCATAAAATAATATAGACAAGTTTTGTCTATTTATTTTAAGTAAGTTCCTTTCATATTGTTCCGTGCATTGGTTGATATATTGAAAAGTAATTGGTATCTTTGATAATGGTTTATGTAAACTGAAAGCTTAGATTGGATTTAAACATGTATCAATATGGTGATTTCCTTTCGTCCTCCAATGATAAGGTTATTAAGCTTATCAGACAATATAAAAGGAACTTATTTAAAATAAATAGACAAAACTTGTCTATGTTATTTAATGAAACATCCATCAATGATATATATATATATATATATATATATATATATATATATATATAGTTGTATATTTATGCATGTTTCATTAAAAACGACAGGCAAGATACTACGGTTAAGCTTTCTATTTCATTTTTCTTGTGTTCTAACAAGAGCTTTCTTTTCTGGACAAAGAGTGTGTAAAAACTGTCCAAATGTTTTATATTTCCGAGCGCTTTCGGCTATACCTTTAGCCATTATCAAGGATGATTTGATTTATCAGCTTAACTGAGTGAGCATTATGTGTATGTCTCAGTGTGTAGTAGGTATGTTTAATTTCCGAATACGGTTAGCACATTGTTGCTTTGTTCGTAGTTAATGTTGCCAAGAGTTGGTCTTTTCTTTTTTATTATTAAAGCTTCCATTATTTTTCGTGTTTTTTTACAGGCTGATACAGTTAATATATTTGTGTTTTCTACTAGTATGTTTCTAATGGAGTCTGGTAAGTGGTTGTCGTCTAATTTGAGTCCAGTATCTATATACTATACTTGCAACATTGCGTTTATGGAGAAAGAGATGGCAGAGTGGAAAATAAGTCATCCTCTATATGGCTGTGTCTTATATTTTTAATATCTATCAAGGCTAGAGAATGAGGACTACGTAGTTATCTATCAGATATGGTAGTAATTCGCCATTTTTGAAGAATATGACTATCGTCTATTCTTGCCTTGAATTTCATAATGTATCCAAATAGCGAAAACTTAGGTAGAAATCCTAATGTAAAATAACTACCTTATTTTTGACTGCTAATATTTCTGTTATAATTTGTTCTGAAGTCGATACATTTTACATAACTTTATTAAATTCCCTATAAGCCAAATAAAATAATTCTGTTTTCTTATATCTTTGTATGTAAAACATATGGATATTAAGACTTTTCTTTTCTTGACAGTGTTTCGTTCAGTAGGAACAGCAGTAGAACAACAGAAAAAATATCGTAGTCTACTTACCAGAGAAGTGCCTAGAAGTAACATGATCTTCAGATATTTAAATACACTGTCAATCGTCATCTTTTGACTTTTTATGACCTGCTTTTTTATTGTCCTCTCTCCTTAATAATATTTTCTTTTTTTCACTTCTCACACTCAGTAATCTGTTTGCATCTTAGTGGCTTTTTCCCATTGTCTGCTTCTTTTTATTTTTTTATTTACCGTTTGTGGGTTATTTAAAGCCAGAAATATACTTGGGGATTTTAACAATAATTATTTTCTTTTTTTTTTTTTTTTTGCGAGTGAATATAAAATTATCAATTTTTCAGAATAACAATGATTTTTTTTTCCAAATACAAGTACTACTATTTAACCCCTAGCTGGAGTGGAGAAAGATAATTCCGCGCAAGTGAATGTAACGAATTCGTCTGGAATTCGAACAGGGGTCTCCAAAATTCTCATTCCTATCTGCTATCCAACATGAAGGCCAGGAAAGTTTTGAACGGACAAGACATGCCTCAAGGCTATCGGGTCAAAGAGGGGGAACATCGAGTTACCTACGTAACGAGCTTGAGTGAATGGATATAAGAAGATGGGGTGGGAGTGATCGTAAGGTTTTAAACATTGCCAAGAAAAATAACGAAGGGAAGTTGTGGGGAGTCTTGATCATGCATGTCCCGAATAAGTGATAACTGAAGGACAATCTGCCGGAACTTAAATCTGGACCCAGTTTGGCAAGTGTTCTGATGCCCAGAATCCACAGAATAAACTGGACAGTAACAGACAAGATTTTTTGTCTTGTTTGAGGTGAAATGATTGAAAAACTAGAGATACTGGCTGACCACCTAAAAAAAGCAACGTCACTCCATCAAAACATCGAAATGTAACCCAGGAGATTGGACTACATATCAGTTCGGGGGGAAAAGAGTTCAGCTTCCTGAATCAACTAAGTTGGTGCAAAAATAATGTCGTTTTCTCACATATGTTACTATGTGAGAAAACGACATTATTTTTGCACCAACCCAATACATCGACAGACAGGAAAAGTCTGAACGGAGAAAACATCAAACAAGTAGATTATTTTAATTCCTGGCTAGCTGTGTTGCCTCCAGTGGGAATGATGACAACATCAGACTGGGAAATACCTGGGGAGCGTTCAATAAAATAGACAAAATTTGGAAACCAAATTTACAAGACAAACTGAAGAGAAACATTTTCAGAGCTAAAATAGAGCCCGTCTTTCTATATGGCTCTTTAAACTGGACGCTAACAGCCAAACTGGAAAAGAATTTATGAGAATAAGTTAAGGGTAATGAACATGCTCTCGGTCGAGAAGTACCGCTTTCTTTATGAACCATGGTTATGTACACGAATGCTTTGAGCAGGACTAAACAAATCCTTGAAGGTTCACTCAACAAAGAAAGGGCTCTATGACAACATACCTCCCATCAGCAAATCAATACGTCAAAAAAGACTAAGACACGGGATGCGGACTGGATGGGCTTCCAAATGCAATGAACTGCAGAAATGGTGGAAGCAGCGTGTCATGGAAAGCCAAGCTTGCTCGACCGGATGATGATGAGTAATATAACAAACCGACTTTTACCTGAAACTCGGCTCTCCGATAAACAATTCCGAGCCATTCGACGTAACAACATCCGCACATCCAAACTTAGAGCACCTGGTATTTCCAAGCGGTCACCCAGATAGATACTGACTACACTCGACGTTGCTTAATTTCGATGATAGCGCGGAAACTGGTGTTTCAACGTGATGGGACTGTAAGCCATGTTTATTCATATCTATCTATCTATCTATCTATCTATCTATCTATCTATCTCATCCTTTTCATATCTCAGTCTGTTCATATCTGTCTATCTCAGTCTGCATATATATATATATATATATATATATATATATATATATATATATATATGCTTACCTCTCCGTAATTCTACATTTTTTATATATGTTTAACATATTTATTCATGTTTCTTTATTTATTTATTTCTCTTTCTTTGTTCATATTCACCAGTTCATATGCGCCTCTCTATCTCAGTGTGTTCGTTTCTACCTATCTGCCGGTCTCTCTCTCTCTCTCTCTCTCTCTCTATATATATATATATATATATATATATATATATATATATATATATATATATATATTTGTGTGTGTGTGTGTGTGTGTCTTTCCCAACGTTATTTGCACGTAAGCGAACATAAGCTACCTGGCTGGAATTGGAACTTGGCTGTCTGCTTTTCTATTCCTAGCAGTTGTCCATTACACCACCCGCACATCCAAGCTTACAACACCTAGTATTCGCAAGCGGTCGCCTGACTAGGCTTTACGGAATATCAACCCTTTACTTTATTTAAAGCCAGAAATATTTTTAGATTGTAAACAATTTTATTGCAGGAGGGGGAAGATAATAACGATTTAGAGATACAAGTCTTAATAATTGACCCATATCTAGTAGGGAGAAAAGGTGGCCTCATACCTTTCCCAAGTTTAATTGTACGTAAGTGAATATAACATAAGCGCCTGGAACTGGAACTGAGCTCTCCGATTTCGAATTCTGAGCCGTTATCCATTACACCACCTGCACATCCAAGCTTATAGCACCGGGTATTCGCAAGCCGTTAGCTGTCTAGGTTTTACGGCATATCAACCTTTTGCAGGTTATTTAAAGCAAGAACTATTTTTAGATGAAAAGGCCTTTTGTGGTACTGGTGGCGGGGTATGTAATATTCGCTTACTGAGTTTTACGCTTTAAGCTAAAACTGAGGGCAGTAGAGAAGAGGTGGCTTCTTAACATCCCCAAGGTTTTTTGCTCATAAGTGAATATGAAAAACACAAGAAGAATTGGAACTTGACGGTACGTGTTCAATCACAAGCATTTACCCATTACTTTATACATACATCAAAGCTTACATCAAATGGTATTCGTATTTGGATCCACCAATCTAGATACTATCTATCTAAGTTTACTGATATATATGTATGTATGTATCTATCTACCTACCTACCTATCTCTACGCCTCTTTAATCATTTGCAGATTATTTCAAGCCAGTAATATATTTATGTTGCAAGATCTTTCGGCATGTGGAATAACAATGGCTTAGTGATAGTGTCATTAGTCCTTACCTATAACGACAAAATGAACTCTTCCTAACACTTTGAATACTACACCTCTCAAGAGAGAGGAACGAATCGATTCGATCTTCTCGGCTTGACGGTCGAACTCTCTGCCTCTGAGCAGAGAGGAACCCAGACAAGGCTCTGCCTAAGGACAGAGTCTCGATCGGGGAGGTTGACCAACCAGATCCTGTTTATACGGGTTCTACGGGCTCGGCAAACCCACGTTAAACTCGGCCTCGTGCCACATGCAACTCTCGTGGGAGGTGTCTAGATACCGATTCGAGTCGTGCTTCTCGTCTTGACGGTCGAACTCTCTGCCTCTGAGCAGAGAGGAACCCGAACGAGGCTCCGCCGAAGAGTAGAGCCTCGTTCGGGGAGGTACACCAAGCCGATTCTGTTTTTAAAGTTTCTAGGTGAATTTTTTGGCTGAGCCTACGGGCTCTGAAAACCCATGTAAAACTCGGCCTTGTGCCACATTTTTCCCTCAGGGGTGCAAGTAAATATTGAATCGACTCGAGCTGATAGTAGTTCACTCCAAACCAGACTGACAGTCATACTAACACCTTCCACATCTTGTATTATTATTTCATGTAATATACCTTCGTTATTTCTATTCTTGTGTTCGTGTGGTTCTTCCTTGGTCCTAACCTGGACCATAACAAATACAATTCTGAATAATTAACATATAATTGGTGAGAGAAGAGGTGTGCTGATACCTTTCCCAATGTTAATTGCAGGTAAGTAAATATAATGAAGCCAATGGGAATTGGAACTCCACCACGCAATTTCCCATTTCAGAGTACTTATCCATTGCACCAGACGCACATCCGTGTTTACAGCTCCTGGTATTCACAAGCCGTCACCCATCTTGGTGCTGACTAGAATCGACGTTGCTTAAACCTTTTACAAGGAACTTAGCACGCAGGTTAATATAAGGAACACATCAGGAATTCTAACTCAATCGCTATCAGCTATCCATTACCTCACTCTGTCTCCACTTCTGAAGGTTGGTTCAAACCCACTCAGAATAAATAACTGCATGTTCAAGTACTCCTCCTTGAATTTGAAATCCCATCCAGGTGCATCATTTAGGCTAAACTGTCCTTTTACACACACACACACACACATATATATATATATATACATATATATATATAATCTTTGTTCAAAACAAACACGTCACCATTGACGAGTGTTGACAGTGTGTTTACACGAGAGAAATCATTTTGAAATTGCAGTGGTTTTTCTTTCTCTCTTCTCTATGCAGTTTTAATGATCTGCTCACGAACGTGTGGAACTCGGCGTCTGGCTCCGGAAAAGGGGAAAAAAAACTATGTCTCCAGGCGGACACGCTGGTTTGACACAAAGCTGTTGATCAGCGCGACGCCCGGTGGCCGCAGGAGACAATTTAGATATTTCATGTGGAGTTTTGAAACTAACGCGCTCGGAAATATAATAATGGCGTATTTAAAAGAAGAATGTGGTGGGTCAAAGAAAGAAAAAAAAATAAAGGGAATGAAATAAGAAAAGAAGAGAAAAAGGATGAAAAGGAGAAAGAAATAAATTAATATACGAAATGAAGAAACAATTCCTCCAGTACTTAAAAAAGAAAAAAAGCGGTAGACATCTTAAGAACGTTCATGATATGAAGAAGAAAGAATTTAAAGAGAAGGAAAAAAAGAATGAAAAAATCGAATGAAATAATGAGGTAATAAAAAGAAAAAGAAATAAACAAAGTAAGCAAATTGAATTTTAATTGTTTGATTTGTTTTCTACAGCTTATCAACATTTGCAGGTTATTTAAAACCAGAATATATATATATATATATATATATATATATATATATATATATATATATATATATATATATATATATATATATATATATTTAGATTGTAAGAACTTTTGGCGGGAGGGTGAATATAATGGTTTAGTGGTACAATTCTTAATAATTAACCCATTATTGGGGTCGATTAGTGGATCCATGACTTTCCCAAATGTTTTTACGCGAAAGTAAATATAACAAACCTAACAGGAATTGAAAATCAGCACTCCGTTTAACAATTCCGAATGATTATTCCCACCCTCATATCCAAGCTTACAGCACCTGCTATTAGCAAACGGTCACCCATCTAGGTACTAACTAGTCCGTACGGCTTATCAACACTTTGCAGGTTATTTAAAGCCAGAAAATATTCTTAGATGATAAGAAATTTTTTTGAGATCATAATGGTTTAGGGATAAACCAAACCAAACCAAACCAAATTTTATAATTTGGACGACATTTTTAGGACAGATTCGTATGAATAGAGTAATATTCTTTGGCTTAGATTAGTTTCTTCTATCGGACTTCCATGTTTATTTAACCCATAGCTGTGGAAATAAGAGGCTCACTCATAATTCATCAAAGTTTGCTAAACAAACAAAAAATTATAATGTGGGTATAAAGTGGGGGTCAATTTTATATTACAATCAAAATATAAACCAATCCCCCACTTTTTGGCCACGGTAATTTCCACAGATCTATATTCCCTAGAATGTAAATAAATCTAAACGTCATCTCCGCGTAGCTTCTCAGAATTTCACTGGTTGATTTTTTTTTTACGGTTTATCAACTATTTCCAAGTTATTTAAAGCCATAAAAATATTTTAAATTTGTTAGAATTGTTTTTGCATTATTAAGAGTATAATCGTTTAATGATACAGGTCATGCTAATTTGCCCGTAGCTGGTGGGTGAAGAAATGCATTCATACCTTGCCCAAGGGTATTTGTGCACGAATATAACGAACCCAAAGAGAACTGGGACTCGATCCTCTGATTAATAATTTCGAAATATTATCAGTTACACCAGCCGCACATTCAAGCTTATAATACACAAATAAGTTACTGACTAGACTCGGCGTTGCTTAAGTTGGGTGATCATTATGGACGAAAATTAAAAAAAACAAAAAAACAGTAAAGAATGATGTAAGGAAAGAATAAAATTATTTAAAAAAATAAAAAAAGACGCAAATGTTAGCTGAAGCAAATGTCAAATCAATTGAGAAAAGCGAGAAGAAAAGGGGAAAAATCCAAGTAAAAAAAGAACGAAATTGTAATATGAGGGGAGAAAAAAACGAACAAAAAATGCTGTGTCGATAACGCCGGTTTATATCAATCTTGGCTATATAAATTTATATTCTATGGATATTATATGGAAAGCCTTACATGGCGCATTTATTCTGCATAGGACGAGAGACCTGGTCTTTGTATGATCTTTGAATGTGTCCACTTATAGCAAACATATATACAGAACCAAAAGACAGGAAATTGTGGAGAGCCATGATCGTTAACATCCTGAAGAAGTCACGGCACATAGAAGAAGAAGAAGAAGAAGAAGAAGAAGAAGAAGAAAGAGAAGGATCCTGTGTAAATGTTTGGCAGAAAAGGGATTAGGAGAGATAGCAAATAGATAGCATTTACAAAGAGCTACATAGGACAGGAAACTGTGGAGGGCCATGATCACTCACATCTTTATGGTGTTAAGATACATAAAAGAAGAAGAATGATCTTGTGTAAATGATTGACAGAACAGGGATTAGGAGAGATAGCAAAAAAGACATTACTAAGAAAAAAAAATACAGGAAAATGTGAAGGGCCATAATCGTTCACATCATGAATGAGTCACAGTACAAAGAAGAAGAAGAAGAAGAAGAACGATCTTGTGTAAATGATTTTTTAGAACAGGAATTAGAAGAGAGAGCAAAAAGACAATTTTTTTCTAAAAGCTACAAAGGAAATAGTGGAGAGCCATGATCATCCATGAGCTGGATCGACACGGCATATACAAGAACAATGTCCCCATTTATACAAAACCGTAAAAAGAAACAATTCTGTTGTAGCTAACAAAACGTTCGCCTTTCTACATGTACCTGTTGATCTGTATAAACTTCAACGAATTTCATGCCGAAAACATTACTATCACAACATATGGGCCGTTCTTCTCTCTGGCCTTCTTCCGGTGTCTGCCGATCTGGGTAATTATTAAGGAATTTCGAAGAACATTTTACTATCACAACGTTTCAGCCGCTGCGTTCATCGGCCACCTTCATGTGCATGCCGATCTAAGACATCCTTAGTGAATTTCGAATTGGATACTATTTCGAGCTAATGATACAACTATCTACTCATGTATTAAAAATAACTCCGAACGGTTCAATGAAAACAAATTAGAAGCTCATTTAAAAAAAAAAAAATGTATTACATTCTGCCGTTAACTGGTGTAAGGAATGGCTTGTTAATTTTAACGTCTCCAAAACGAATCTATTCTCTTTTAATCGTTTGTAGAATGGTTTCAGTTTTCTATCAGCATGGCTAATATCTTAAGGAGAGTGTCGCATTTCGCCTTCACGTACAAATGTTTTTCGCTGACATCAAGAGGAAAAACTATATTGAATCAATTGCTAGGCCTGCTGCTAGGGAAGTTGGTTCTCTGTGTCATACTAGAAATTTTTTCTCGCCGAAGTAAAAAAATATCTGGAAAGCGTCTTGACAGAGGTCGGTAAGTGCGACGCTGCGGCCCGTAGGCGTATTGGGATGGCCAAGGACACATTCCAAAAGCTGGACAGAGTAGTGCGAGACCAAAAGGATTTCTTTGGCAACAAAGAAAAGAATACTGAACTGATGCGTGCATCTATCCTTTTTTACGGGAACGATTCTTGGATGATTTCTCAAAGATGAAGTAGAGACTTGAGGCGACAGGGATGTGGTTCTACAGAAGGATGCTAAGGATATCATGGACCGAGAGCGTGAGCAACGATCAGGTCTTAGACAGGTTGCAAACAAGGAGGAAGCTTATACTTAATATCAGGAAGAGGAAGCTGAAGATTCTGGGAGACATAATGAGGAAGGGAGCCTGGTTTGGTTTGGTTTGGTTTGGTTTATTTTGTTTTACGGCATATCAACCTCAATGGGTTATTAATGTCGATAACATTTTTAGGATAGATTCGTATGAATAGAATATGTATTCTTTGGTTTATTTTGTTTTACGGCATATCAACTTCAATGTTTTTTTTTAATGCCGACAACATTTGTAGGATAGATTCGTATGAATAGAATATTTATTCTTTGGTTTAGATTGGTTTGGTTTATTTTGTTTAACGGCATATCAATCTCAATGGTTTATTTAATGGCGATAACATTTTTGGGATAGATTCGTATGAATGGAATATGTATTCTTTGGTTTAGATTGGTTTGGTTTATTTTGTTTAACGGCATATCAATCTCAATCGTTTATTTAATGGCGATAACATTTTTGGGATAGATTCGTATGAATAGAATATGTATTCTTTGGTTAAGATTGGTTTGGTTTATTTTGTTTTACGGCATATCAACCTCAATGGGTTATTTAATGCCGACAACATTTTTAGCATAGATTCGTATGAATAGAATATGTATTCTTTGGTTTAGATTGGTTTGGTTTATTTTTTCTTTACGGCATATCAATTTCAATGGGTTATTTAAAGTCGAAAACATTTTTAGGACAGATTCATATGAATAGAGTAAGTATTCTTTGGTTTAGATTAGTTTGTGGAATGGGGCCTGCAGAATCTTATACTCACGGGGCGAATAGAGAGATAGAGACAAGTGACATTCCTGGCAGGCTTGACAGAACGTAGTCTAGGGGAGGAAGCATAGGGAAGGAACTTGTTAAGAGCTGCAAGGTATTGAAGGGGGTGGAGAGCCATGATCGCCTACGTCTTCAAAGGACATGGCACATAAAAAGAAAGAATTATCTCGTGCTTCTGCTATATATTTTGTGATCCTTGATAAAATCTAAAGAAGGATCTGAAATTTTATTAGTGTTGGCCTGGCATCTCGGCTTCAGTCATATTTCCACTGTCGTAATATATCTTCCCATCTACCTTTTCTATATATATTTTCATGGTAATTGTTCAGATGAAGTATCTTGTATGGTACTTCTTCTCTGTAAGTTTAAGATTGCCGGTACTGCCTCATCATTTTACGATTGAAACGGCTAAATGTAACCAACCGTAAGTACTATGCTAAAAGTTTCTTCTATCGGACTTCCATGTTGTGGAAATCTCATTCAGTCAACGTTGATGTTCAAAAATTTTAATGTAATGTCAATCGTTATCAATTTTCTGCTCTTTGATTGTCCCCCAGTTTGAAGATTTTTTCTTCTTTTTCTTTCGCATTCGGTAAAACCCTCAGTGATTTTTTTTCCTTGCTTGGGATGAACAAATAAAACGTAAAAAATAATATTATCATAGCTGTTTCGACTGTTTTGTGCTCTGCCCTTCTTCAGATGTCAGTCGATCCGAGTAAAGCATTTCGAATTGAAAAATTTACTATCACAATTGTCCCTACCTTCTTCAAATATATGATCCGTGTGAACTTCAGGAAATTTTGAATTGAACACACACACACACACATACATATATATATATATATATATATATATATATATATATATATATATATATATATATATGTATATATGTATATATATATATATATATATATATAGAGAGAGAGAGAGAGAGAGAGAAAGGCAGATAGGTAGAAACGAACACACTGAGATAGACAGATAGATATGAACTGGTGAATATGGACAAAGAGAAAGAAATAAAGAAAGAAACATGAATAAATATTTTAAACATTTTAGAATGATGGAGAGGTAAGCATATATATATATATATATATATATATATATATATATATATATATATATATATATATATATATATGAACAGACTGAGATAGATAGATAGATAGATAGATAGATATGAACAGATTGACATAGATAGATAGATAGATAGATAATGACAGAATGACATAGATAGATAGATAGATAGTTACATAGATAGATAGATATGAAAAGACAGATAGATATGAAAAGGCTTAGATAGATAGATAGATAGATAGATAGATAGATAAATATGAAAAGACAGATATGAAAAGACAGATAGATAGATAGCCATGAAAAGACAGATATGAAAAGATAGATAGATAGATAGATAGATATATAGATATGAAAAGATAGATAGATAGATATGAAAAGATAGATAGATAGATAGATAGATAGATATAAAAAGACAGATAAATAGGTAGATATGAACAGATTGACATAGATATGAACAGATTGACATAGATAGATAGATAGATAGATAGATATGAAAAGATAGATTTTAAAAGACAGGCAGATAGATAGATAGTAGGATAGACACGAACAGACTGCGATAGATAGATATTGTTAGTACTGCTTCCGCAGAGACTGTGTATATCCGAACTAACCTGCGCAGAGATTGAACTCACAATTACTATGGCTCCAAATTGACTCGCCATCGCTCTAATTCAATACACAGTTGTCCCACGAGACTTTGGCTCAGTAGAATCGTGCGTAGCAATAATTTTGCTGTATTAAAAACGACATAAGCAACCAAGACATCATAAATCGAGACTTTGACACACAGACAGCAAAATTAGAATGAGTCTACGCCCGTAGACACAATTAGAAATTCTCCGAATATTAGCCGACAGACACCTAAAGAAAGGCGGAGTGAGAAACTGCCGTAACGTCGTGATAATAACAACAAAGATGAGGAAAATAGTCCGAATGTCAAATAAAGTAAATCGCCAGACATCCTTGTCACGGAAATACAGTGAACAAAATGCCGTTAGGCATTTTGATCTAGAAAACTTCATAACAGAAAGAAAGGACACATGACACAGTTGATAAAAACATTTACATTGTTCAGACTGTTGTCCACATCTTTGTTTCGGCCTTTGTACGCTTCGGCCTTCTTCCGGTGATTGGAATTTCAGACTGAAACCTTTAGCGGTAGGCTGTTCTAGTTCTACGTATCATGCGTATGTCGTATTATCAGTTATCCTCAAGGGGACATAGCTCACTTTCTAAAAGAATTGGTTGAAGTCAATGACTTGGATCCAAAAAGTTGTGAAATTCAATACCTGTCTACAGCAGATGAAATAAAGGGTTCGGTTTGAAATCACAAACACCTGAGAAGGCCTAGGCTTACAACGGTCGAAACGTCCTGAATATGTCAAGAAAGATGAGGATAACATTCCGAACAATGTTAAAAGTTTCAATAATTAAACACCTCATCTCAGATATATAAACAGATCCTGAAGAAGGGCGGAACGTACAATGGCCGAAACGCCGTGAATATGGCGAGAAAGATCAGAACAACAGCGCGAACAATGTAAATAGTGTAAATAATTGCAATACCTCATCTTAGAAATATAGACAGATCCTGAAAAAGGCCGGAGCGTACAACAGCTGAAACATTGTTAATATGGCAATAAAGATTAGGACAACAGTCCGAACAATGTAGATAGTGTAAATAATTACAATACCTCATCTTAGAAATACAGACAGGTCCTGAAGAAGGCCGAACGTAGAATGTTCGAAACGTCGTGAATATGGCAACAAAGATGAGGGCAATAGTCCGAACACTAAATAGTGTAAATAGTAACAATGCCTCATCTCAGGAGGATAGACAGATGCTGAAGAAAGCCGAAGAGTACAACGGCCGAAACTTCGTGAATAGGGCAATAAGGATGAGGACGTTAGTCCGAACAATGTAAATAATTACAATAGCTCATCTCAGAGATATAGGCAGATACAGAAGAAGGCCGGGGCGTTCAAAGGTCTAAACGTCGTGAATATGGCAAGGAAGATGAGGACAGCAGTTCGAACAATGTAAAAGTGTAAATAATTGCTATATCTCATCTCAGAAATACAGACAGATATAGAAGAAGGCCGGAGAGTATAACGGTCAAAACGTCGTGAGTATTGCAACGAATATAAGGACAACAGTCTGAACAATGTAAATATTGTAAATAATTACAATACCTCATCCCAAAAATACAGATTGGTCCTGAAGAAGACCAGATGTAGAACGGTGAAAACGTCATGAATATGGCAACAAATATGAGGGCAATAGTCGGAACACTGTAAAAAGTGTAAATAGTTACAATGCCTCATCTCAGAAATATAGACAGATATTATGGACTGCTTGTAATTGCATGCATGAGTCCCAGTATAAATAATTACTGTGAAATTTTTACATTATATCAAGCATCAAGAAAATAGTAACCAAACTAACTTGGTGGAGAGTGTTATCAATGATAATATTCTTACTTCGAATAAGCACTTATCTCCCTTTAAGCTTCTTTTTGTTTTTTATTGTGTTTAAATTTACTTTTGATCGCATAAAATTTGATGAACGCGAGCAAATTTTCACTTAATTTCCTTGAGAGCTTTGGTATTAAAATCTATTGCAACAATTTTGTTTTACTATTAAAATCTATTCCTGTAATGTTTTACTATGAGAATATATTTTTATACATTTATGGTGTTTTGATCCCAGTTTGGACGTTCACTATTTCTCCATAGCTGGGATTATAACAGATGCTACCACCCTGGTTCAGAGTGGAATGGGGAAGAACACCAATTAAATGTTGGTTCCAAGCCCCTCAAAACCTCGAGATGAGAAGTCTTACTACTGGTTTTAGTTCATCGTCATACTCAGGACTTTTTCGCATAGAACTTACGGTTTCATCTAGCCATTTCAACTACAAAATGATGAGAACTTGTCGCCAATCAAATATTGAGATTTAATTCATAAATTCTAGTTATCGCGGAGGAAAGTTCAACCCAATAAGCATGAAATGATATAGACACAGGGAAGGTACTTTAAGGCAGTGATAAACTAACTAAAAAAGAGATGCCACATTGTGACAAATAATATTGGAGATTCTTCTTTGGATGTTATCAGGAATCTCCTGACACATGAATAGCACGTCTCTATTTTCTGGCAGTAAAAGAATGTTGGTAATACACGTATTATCACGTAGGTTATTACAACTGAAGCCAAATCTTGCAATGGGAAAAGTGATAGATCGAATTTATACCTTGCAGAAAAAATTAGACACAAATAATTCTAAAATATTTAAACAAAAGAAATGAATTGATGATTATATGTAGACATGAAAAGAAATACATATACCTGTGTATATTTCTGAAAGGAAATATTATAATTTAGAACTGTCGTACTCTTCTGTATTGCCATATTCACGGCGTTTCGACCGTTGTGTAACATCGAGCTAAAGTCATAATTGGTGACCCAGAGACAGATGGACAAGAAATGGTCACTATAAGCAATATCCTACAACATAACAACTACCCTAGGTACATGGCAGCAGCTCTAATAAATAGGGATAGAAAGATACAATAGGATAACAGCACTCAGAAAACAGCTTCGGTCTGTCTACCGTATGTGAAAGGATTTTCAGAGAAAATACAAAAGATCTGTGGCCCATATAACATCAGAACACCCTACAAAAGTGGTGCAACACTTCGCAGACACATCTTCCGAGTAAGACCTCCCATAGATGAGAACATGACTAAGGACTGTGTGGACGCCATCCCCTGCAGCTGGGGTAAGAAATATAAAAGAGAAACAGACCACCCCCTTATGGTAAGACTGCAAGAACACCGTAAAGCCGTAAAACCAGGAGAAATAGAAAAAACAGGTGTAGCTACCCACATATGGAGGGAAAAGGAAGATCTTACTAATTTAAACCTTATCGTCTCCACATATTTCTATAAACTGTACCGCTTACTCTGTAATACACAACTTCGTGTGTCTCCCGATCCTTTTACAGGATGAATTTCATTTTTTTAAAAAAAACATCATCATAATTAAACTTTTCTTCTGTCTCTTAAGACACTCTCTAAAATGAGATTTTCTTGAGTCTTATATCCTATTATCAGTGCATAGTAATGACAATAAATATGTGTACGGCGTTTTGAATGCATTCATTGTCAGATTTGTAAAAATTACGACAGAAAATTTACACACATTATCTACAGTGTGGCATAGACAAATCCGGGAGTTTTATGTGACACCGTGATGTTACAGCATCGTGAGGTTTCGAGAGTGCTACTGAAAATTATTACGTCCCAGTAGCTGTCTGGCCGTTGAAGCACAAGGTGCTTAGTAATCAGCATGACTTTAGAATATGACAGTCGACCTGCTGTTTTGGATAAGCCATGACATGATCCAATAAGCCAAGGAAATCATTGAATAGTTTAAATACCGTAAAACATGGTCTGCGGGCCTCTGATAACAAAGACGTCGTCAACTATGCTAAAGTTATCAAAAGCACGAGAAAAAATCGCAAAGAAATAGATATAAACAGGCAAACAATTGGGCGTATTGTCAAGGAGGATTTGAATTATAAAACCTACGTGCTCAAGAGGCGTATCTTGCTTACCGTACCAATGGAAGATCGATTTATGGCCCCACTCTCTTTGCCAGAACGAATCCCCTCGACTATATTGTGTGGGACATCTTGGAGAGGGAGATGAGCACTAAGGAGGATCTCAAGGTAGCTATTAGGTATGCCATGGCCAACATGGAGAGGGACGCCGTCGCCGAGGCCAGCTCCAGCTTTGTATCCCGCCTAAAGAAAGTGTTGAACGTCAACGATGGTCACATCGTATGATTTTTGTACGGTATATAAGTGCGTAACTGCGTATAAAGCTTCATTGAAATATATTAATTTGTTATATATAAAAAAAGCCATGATTTATTATCCATTAATTGTTTGCGAGTCGCACAAGAGATAACTTACTGATAATGGGAATCTCTCTTGTCTTCTTCTGCCTTCTCTTATCGCCAGATTGCAATTCTCTCGACTATTTTGAGTGGGGCATCTTCGTGACGGAGGCACTACAACACCAACGAGACCCTCAAGGCAGTCATCAGGAATTGTATATATATATATATATATATATATATATATATATACACAGTGGGGGGAAATAAATATTCGTACACATGAATAATTTTATTTTTATCAATATAAAAGCCTTAAATAAAACAAATCTCGTCACATTTTATGTATAAAGACACATACTTTTAAAAAATAACAATAAACTTAATTAATTCTTATTCTAACAGAAATTAATTCATTTTTTTAAATTCTAACTGGTGAAAAAAGTATTCGTACAAATCAATTATTGGAATAAAATAATCAATTAATTATGAAAAAAGCATATTCTAGAATGTTCCAGTAATGTTATCAGTAATTATAGTTAACGCTATTAGCCATTATCAGAGCATTCTGCAATTTCTAGTCTTACGAGAAGGTTTTAATAATGCCTAAATGTAAAGAATTGACTATTTCGCAAAAACAACACATTTTGTCTCTGGAAAGATGGGAACAGTTACAGAACGATTTCTAACAACCTGAATATTCCTTTTACTAAAATTGCTTCGTTCATTGCAAGGTTTAAAACTCATAACAGCTTCGAAAACGAAAGACGAACAAAGACGAGGAAGATTTCTCTAAGATCAGCAAGGATATTAGGACGCCAGATCCAACAAAATCCACAGGTTACCCGAGAAGAACTGCAGAAACATCTCCGTGCATTAGGGATTAAAGTAACCAAATGTACAATAAGTAATGAAATACACAAAGACAGTCTGAAATCATGCATCCCAAGGAAGACTCCACTCCTCTTGAAACGACACAGAGATGCTAGGCTAAAATTCGTTAGAGAGCATAAGGATAAAGAATATTCGTTTTGGGAAAAAGTATTATTGACAGATGAAAATAAAATAGAGTTGTTTGGTCATAATTATCGAAATCACGCATGGAGGAAGGATAGTGTAGCCTACTTACCAAAGAACACGTTGCCAACTCTAAAGTTTGGTGGTGGCAGTATCATGATCTGGGTCTGTTTTACTGCAAAAGGTGTTGGCAGAATATCAATAATAGATGGCAAGATGAATGCCGAAAGCTACAAGAAAATCCTGCAAGACAATGTAATGTGTTCTATTAGAAGACTTCGGCTACCTCCTGATTGGGTTTTGAAGCTGGATAATGATCCTAAGCATACTGCTAGATCTACAAGGAAATGGTTAGCTGAAAGTAACGTTGATGTCTTGCAATGGCCAAGTCAGTTCCCAGACTTGAACCCAATCGAGAATTTATGGCGATATTTGAAAATTCAAATTTGGAAAAGAGCACCAACAAATATCAAGAATTTGAAGTCAATATGCCAAGAAGAATGGGACAAAATATCACTCAATGTGTGCAAATCATTAGTTGAGACGTACAGAAATAGACTGGTAGCTGTTGAACTCAATAAAGGATATTCCACAAAGTATTAAATTAAGTTAATATGCTTTTTTTTTGTTTTTCCTCAGTTAAAATGAAAAAAATGCATTTCTGTTAGAATAAGAAATAAATAAGTTTATTACTATTTCTTAATAAAATGTATCAAATTTTGTTTTAGTTAAGGCTTTTACATTTATAAAAATACAATTTTTCATGTGTACAAATATTTATTTCCCCCCACTATAGACAGACTGTTTCGCAGCTCATCAGTGTGGCTAGACATCCGGTTGCCTCTAGCTCGGATCGAAACCAATTCTGTCGGAGATTCTACCACTAAGTAGGTGGATTTTTAGCGTATTTATTTTTAGAAACACGCCCAGTAACTCAATTCGCTATAATAGTCACCATTTACAAACCCGTACCTATTCCCTAGAGAGCTCAACTGAAATTAATATTTATTTCAGGAGCCAATATAACGTCATCCACAGACTCACAGTGTGGCTAGACATCCGGATGCCTCTAGCTCGGATCGAAACCCGACTGAATTGGTGTCAGCCGGAGATTCTACCACTAAGCCGTCGCAGGGATGCAGGTGGATTTTTAGCGTATTTATTTTTAGAAACACGCCGAGTGACTGACAGTGACTCAATTCGCTATGCGAAGAGTCTCGCGAGTAATGAATAGAGACCGATTGAATAATCGAATAACCGAGTTCGAATCCCAGTCGAATCCACTGCATTCACTTACGTGCTAATACCCTGGTAAAAGGTGTGAATCCTCTTTCTCTGGCTCCAGCTATTGGTAAATAGCAGGACAGACTAGGTTATATAGCCTTCGATGGCAACTGGTCTAGAAGGAGGACAAATCTGAATTCAAAACCTAGGAAGGGTCGTTTCGGGACGCTGTGGCACGTAGTGCACCACTCCTGTATTCATTAAAAAAATATAGGCACCAGAAATGTCAAAGTTTTTTTTTTTACTAAAATCTGACTTTATCGGTTAATAAATATCTTTCTAATTTTTAAATATCTATTTTGAGGAGGGAAAATACGGTTGATCATTTTCTGAAGATATCCAACAAATATTCATAGCAGGCGATCAACATTGTTTTTTGCAAATTCAAAGACTACACCGCGTTTCATATGACGTCGCTGATTGGTCAATATATACGTACATACAAATCATATGACGTCGCTGATTGGTTAATATATACGTACATAAAAATTTAAAATCTGGAGCTTAAAAGAAAGTTAAAAAATGAGTTGACTTTTGTGTTTTTGTTTTTTTTTTTTTTTACAAAAATGAGTTTCCAGCAGTGACAGTATTTAAATCTATAGCATATTTCTAATTCTGTAACGGGGTTCTATATATATATATATATATATATATATATATATATATATATATATATATATTAACTAATTCATCCACAAAACAGATTTTTTACAGTGAACTAAAGAATATAAAACAGACACTTATTAACAATAGCTTTCCAAACGATATAGTTGATGAACAAATATGATGCTTTCTTAGAAATCTCAATACTAAGAAAATTGTACATAATACTGCTTCTACTGATCTCAAACATATTAATCTCCTATATCGTAATCAAATGCATACTAATTATAAACAACATGAAAATATACTAAAAAATTTAGTATATTCTAATATATCAACTACAGATCCTAGCAAAAAAATTAAATTAATCATATACTACACTAAATCTAGTATATCCAACTTAATTCTTCTCCCCCGGTTAGCGATTTGCAAAAAACCAACATAGTTTATAAATTCAAGTGCCCTTTGGGAGAGTGTATCTCCAACGAATTAAATAATATTTATGTTGGTCACACCACAAAGTCGCTTTGAATGAAAACTCTAACATTTTTAGGCCTTTAAAACAACATGCCTGCCCGCATACACAATTCCACAAAATACTTGTCGAAAACACAATTATACTTCGACATGAAAACAAAAGACAAAAACTAAAAATCCTTGAAGCATTATACATCAAACAGTTGAAACCCAACCTAAACAAAATCAATTATGGCATCTCTACAAATATTCTTAAATGTCTATAATTGGTAACAGAAGCCATTGGTTTATACCAACGGCTTTCGATTCATAATTCTACAATTCCCTCTCGTGTGGTCATGTGTGACGTCATAAGATGCGGTGCGATTTTCGCTTCTAGCGTCTTATATGCGCGTGTTTATCGTTGCTTAGAAATCTTCTATGTAAACATTGACAGACTATCATCAATGTCTTGTCCGTATATTGTTTAATATGTTGTAATTGACATCTTTGATAATGGCTTAAGTAAGCCGAAAGCTTAGATTGTATTAAAAAAATATGGATCACTATTGTGAATTTCTTTCTTCTTTCAACGATAATGTTATTAAACTTATTAGAAGTTACGAAAAAATTTTACATAAAATAAATAGACAACACTTGTCTATATTATTTAATGAAACGTGTATGAATGAAAATATGCTGTCTAAATACATGCAATATGTATATATATATATATATATATATATATATATATATATATATATATAGAGAGAGAGAGAGAGAGAGAGATAGATAGTTAAGTAATGAAAATCTTGGTAATCCGTATAGATATTCCTAAAGGGGATGAAATCCTGAGAGCTCAATGCTAAGTCGGAGCGAATAATTTAATTTAAAGAAAAACAGACCACTTTAATGTTCCATTTGTTATAATTTATTTCACCAGAGAATTTGTGAAGTGAAGTATGAAAATCCAGAGAAAAATAACATTCTATGGTGAAATAAATTATAGCTAATAGAGCCTTAAAGTGGTCTGTTTTTCCTTAAAATATATGCGGTAGGTGGAGTCAAATTTTATGCTTGTGTGTGTTGTTACGAAGACATTGTTTCTCTTT
Organism: Acanthosepion lycidas; assembly: GCA_963932145.1. NCBI lineage: Eukaryota > Metazoa > Mollusca > Cephalopoda > Sepiida > Sepiidae > Acanthosepion > Acanthosepion lycidas. The sequence goes on from OZ010612.1 coordinate 65,010,098, forward strand.
AATGTGCCTACATTTCGTACTCGCTGAAATAACGTTTCGAAAAAATGCCAAAAATAAGTGAATGACGTGTGTATTTAAGAGTGTTTAAAGAAATGATTAAAGTGTCAAAATAAGTTAACAAAGAAGCAAGTAAATATGAAGCAATACCCCCTCCCAAAATATAACAAATAAAAAATCGAAAAATTAAAGAAATTAATCCTATTTGAAGAAATCGTTAAAATAGACACACTATCCGCCATGTTTTATTAATTATGCTTAATTCTTTAACACCATGGCTTTAATAAACGCAAGTCTGCAAAACACCACGGGCAAAATATCCGTAAAAATACAATTCGCTCCAATGTTCGACGCCATTTTTTTAATCTACATTTAACGTTTAGTATATAATTTCCGAATTCAAATCAGATTTCTATAAAACTAGAATTTAAACCTCTGTCCTGGCGTGAACCTTCTTCTCTTTACCATGTTCTGATAGTATTTTGAAGAATCAATGCTTAGTCCTGGGAATGACGATAAACTACATACGGCAGCAAAGCTTCTGTTCAGGCGATTGGAGGTTTTATGGAGCGTGGAACCACCTCTTATTTGCTCTTTTTACCAGGTCTACTCTGACCCCGGGGCGGGTAGCAATTGCTAGAATCCCAGCTATATGAAACTATTGCAATCACAACCGAAAACAAATCACTATGAACGTACATAACTATATTTTTATAGTAAAAATATCATTATTACATTTTTATATAAAGAAATTTCCAACAATACCTATTTATTGTAAAATTACCAAAAATACATTAACCAAAATTTAAAGATACTTTCATGACCTTAATCCTTATATCCTACAATTACTTAAAAAAAATAAACTGCATTTCAAAATATAAATTCAAAAAAACTACATGACACTCTAATATCACAGCCTCTAGTAATTTTGTTCTTACAAATATGAGCATCGAATGCCACGCATTCAAATGTGAAAGCAGAATAACAGATATCATATTTTTATTACTTCAAAGCTCCCAAGAAAATTAAATTTCGGCATTAAATTACCCATATGAATGTTGATATACTGTTAAACAAACGAATCCACCAATCATACATGTTGTTTTTTTAATTTTTTACATTTTCAGCTTTCATTTCTCTTTAGTGTGCGTCTCTATCCACCATCGGTTTTTCATTATCTCCCTCGAGTTCCTTTATTTCAGCGGTGTTGTATTTGCAATAACTGAATAGTTTTTGTGGCAGCTGTTTCAGCTCTAACCTGTTGACTCTTCAGCTACTTAATGGATGGAAAAGCTGAGTATCATCTACCATGTATTCAATTGTGAAAGCAGAATAACATATCATACTTTTAATACTTCAAACCTCCAAAGAAAATTAAATTTCGGCATTAAATGACGCATAATTAGTTGATTCGTCCGTTAAACATAGAAATCAATCAATCAACATCTAAATCGATCCTAAGGGTAACTGGACAATTTCTGTAAAAAAATAAAATAAAATGAGGCTGATATAATAGCAAGTAATGCTCAGAGCAACAAATGACAGAACAGAAATCTGTTGTTTCATAAAGTTTATTAACGTTATGATGGAACAAATTACAGGAGGAAAGATTTTGAAGCATAATGCGGCATTTTTGTCAGTGTGGATATGCGTGTGGGACTCTGTCTGATTAAGTCGATCTCATTTTCACACATACAATTGCAGGAGTGACTAAAAACAACGACTTAATAACTGGAAAAGCTGAGTATCATATACCATGTACTCAACTGTGAAAGCAGAATAACATATATCATATTTTTATTACTTCAAAACTGCCCAAAAAATTAAATTTCGGCATTACCTATAAGAATGTTGATATGCTGTTAAACTATCCGCCATCAGTTTTTCATTATCTGCCTCGAGTTCCTTTATTTCAGCGGTGTTGTATTTGCAATAACTGAATGGTTTTTATGGCAGTCTGTTTCAGCTGTAACCTGTTGACTCTTCAGCAGATAGAAAAAACTGGATATCATCTACCATCTATTGTGAATGCAGAATGACTTGTATCATATTGTTATTACTTCAAAGCTTCAAATAAAATTAATATTTCAGCCTTAGATGACCCATAAGGATGTTGATATGCCGTTAAACAAACTAATCAAACAATCAATGCCAACGTTTTTGTTTTTTTTGTTTTTTTTTTTTGTACACGTCTGTTTTTTGCATTCGTCATCTTTATCTAAGATTTATCGTTGCTTCCTACTCAGTTTTCTGACAGACGCCATATTCTGACAGACGCCATTATTTTCAATTATTTATTTAGTAGCTTTAAATAAATCTCAGTATTTTCTTATATGTTTCTCACTTAAAGTAGAAGATTACTAAATGAGAAAGTACAGATTATACAGATGGGGGGGATTGAAAATGATTGATCCTAAACTGGAAATATATGAAATTTAAAATATCTGACAAGTATCCCCTCGGGATTCTGTTACACAAAGTAACAATTCTGACAGGAACTTCCTCCTTCTCAACATGGCTTACGGCCATATCACGTTGAAACACCTTCTCATATGATCATCAGTTTAGTGACCGCTTGGGAATATCAGGTATTTGATGTGGGGGGTGTAATAAATAACGGCTTAGGATTGGAATTTCAGTCATACATTTAAGAGCTCTATTGTATTATCAATGTTAATCTTGATTCCCCTAAACCAGCAGTCCTTTTCTTCCTAAATTTCTACGTATTCCTACAATATAAACCTTAGCATTGAATTCACATTATACATGAAAGAGCACTATTCCATAAGTAATGTTTATCTTTAATCCCTTACAAAAAAGGCGTCCTGGGTATGACGATAAACTACATCTGCGTCCTGGGTATGACGATAAACTACGTCCAACAACAAGGCTTCAGATAATGTTTTCGGAAAAATAATGTTGCCAGCTATACGTTTTTGAAACTATAATGTTGCCAGCTACACGTTTTTTGGAAAAAATAACGTTTCCAGGTATACGTTTTTGAAACACTAATGTCGCCAGGTATGCGTTTTTGAAACAATAATGTTGCCAGCTCAACATTTTTGAAACAATAATGTTGCCAGCTATACGTTTTTTGGAAAGAATAATGTTGCCAGCTATACGTTTAATAGTACTGTATATTTCATATATGTATAGGTATATGTGTATGTATATATATGTGTGTATATATATATATATATATATATATATATATATATATATATATATATATATATATCTGTGTGTGTATATATATATATATATATATATATATATATATATACCTTAATTTGGCATTAAATGACCCACAGTGGTTGATATGCCATAAAACCCAACCAACCAAACCAAACCTTACAAAAAAGATTGGAGCAACCTCTTCTCCTCTAGCACTGTGTTAATTAGCAAGTCCTGTATCCCTAAATCATTATTATCTCCCTCGCACCCCCCAAAAAAAATTTTTACCATCAAAGATTATTTCCTAGCTTTAAATAATCTGCAAAGGGTTGATAATTGGTAGAAAACGGGTCAATCAATTAATCCATCCTGCTGTAATGAAGAATGCTATAGTAGAAAGATATATGTCTTTCCCCCTTATGGGCATTATTATATCCGTGAGATAATAACACCGTAGTTTACAGACGGTGTGGAATGGTTGAAATGAAAAGGATTGACAAACATGATTTGTGCTCAGAGAGACTTTTATACTACTAGAAAATACACACAACTATATATATACACATATGTCACACGCGGAAAATAATATATCACATATATCTATGCAGCAAGGCAGAGTGTACGGAAAACAAAAAGGAGGGTGTCTTAGATATAATATGGAGATACTTATGCGTCTGGAGAAGCCATGTTTAGGACACCAGATTCAAACGGGCCGGATTCATCTATGTCGCAGGCGTGAAAATATTCCACGAACGGGAAACGGCGAATCTTGGGTTTACCCAAATCGAGAGCTGCATGCTGGAGTTTCTTTCTATACCTGGGAAAGATGTACGGAGTGGTGTCACTTAGCAGCTCTCATGTGACCTACATGACTTATCTCTCCCAAAGGAAGATAAGCGCCTTCTCTGTCCCTAGCCTACTATTCTTTCCATAACATGGAAAGAATAATAAAGTAGAGATGAATATTGCTGCCATGACTGGACTATAGCAGCCAAATCCTCAGTTTGAAACCTTGTGTTTAAGAACGCCTACTCGGACCTTTTAGTGATTAGTTATTTAACAATCCACAACCCCTTTCCCAAAGACGAAACGTTTCCAACCTCTGGCAACTCTATCGTTATTCCCCTGAAAATGTACAGACGAGCTACATTCTTTAGTTCCACCAGTTCAGACCTTTCAACTAAGACTCTCATTGTCACATATCCAGGGTTGAATTCTCATTTTCCTTTTCGTATTCCATTAGAAAGAAGGAAGTTCTTTTAGACAGTTTCTTCAAAGAACCACTATTTTTTTTTGACAAATTTTCAAGATTGTACTTTTCCGGCATTTATAATTAAACTCATCAAGTCTTGGGTCAACCATTATCTATTTAAAAAGCTCATTCTGTAATTTCCAACCTTGAGTAGCACTTGGGCTTTCTTTTGGGTGAAAAACGCTAAGATAAATTATTTATCCTGACACATGATCTATTGATATGTAAAAGCTCGTAAGCTCGTTTTACTAGTTCTGTATAATTAACGAGGTCTAATCTAAAGGTATTAGGTCTGTTGCTGTGTTAACAGAGCTAGTCTGCAGAATGACTCCGCTTGGCACAGGTTGACCTTGAATTCTGATGTACATAATCACTAAGTTATAACATTCTCGCTAACTTCCATTGCTTATAGCAGTCCTTGCAAGGAAAGTGTGTAGTGTGGTCGTCTCATTATATCACATTTGTTTCATCAGAGACCATGGATTTGTGAAGGTGTTGTTGCTCAAGAAGACAACATTCCCCAATTCCGTCAATCCTAATATTCCAAATATTTTGCCTGTTGCAACATTCTCTTCTTTCCACCAATGAAATCCTAGTTGAAAGGAGTTTGATTTCAAGAAATCCAAGAGGATTAGACAAGGCAACTGCCCGCTATCCCCCAAAAGGAACGACTTCCAGGAATGCTGACATCAAAGGAAACATCACTGGATAAATTGTATGGCTTCCTAAAGGGCCTACGCCAAAGCTGATTACATACAGAATTGATATATGTTGTAGTTTTCTTTTTATAGCAACAGTCCTGATAATTTTTGATCTAACCTCGTATTCATAATGAGATTTGAAAATTTTCAGATTATTATATTAAACGTGAATAAATTATACTGAAGCTGGATAAATTAGGTTTACGGGTTGGAAATCAGTTCGACTCCGACAGATGCGAACAAGGTAATTAAAATGTGTGGCTTAATATCAGATTGAGTTAAGAAGCGTGAAAATAACATGATTTAGGGTACTGTGGACAAAATGATTTTGTGTTGCTGATTGGCTTGATTTAGCCCAGGGCCATCGCTTCAACATTCTGTATTTTTTCCCCACATAAACTTTCTGATTCATCAAATATTTTTCCTTTACGTAACTAGCAATCACATTGCTTCTGGTCTTTCGGTGAATTCTTATAGTAAAATCATTAGCAATGCATTTACATAGTATATCTAAGAGTTCTATTCTATCAGTAATGTTTACCTTGATTTCTGAACACCAGCAATCCGTTCCTTCCTAAAATTCTACTTTTATTTTACTCCTGACTACCAACTGTTCGTTTCTTCCTGATTTTCTGTGCATTTCTATAATTAAATAATTGACAAGGCAATTTTCTAAGCATCTATGTCTTTTGATAATTGATAATCTTTACCTTGATTACTGAGAATCAACATTCCGTGTCTTCCTGATTTTCTCTGCATTCCTATAATAAAAGCCTTAGCAATGCATTTACGTTGCATATCTAAGAACTCTATTCCACCAGTATTGTTATCTTGATTCCTGACCACCGACAGTCCGTATCATCCAGATTTTCTATGCATTTCTATAGTGAAATCATTAGCAATGCATTTCTAATATGCATCTAAGAGCTCTCTTCTAACAGTAAAGAATACGTGGATTATAAACAGTCCGTTTCTTTCTGATTTTCTATGCATTCCTATAGTAAAATCATTAGCAATACATTTACATTGTATATCTAAGAGTTCTATTCTATCAGTAATGTTTACCTTGATTCCTGAACAACAGCAGTCCGTTTCTTCCAAAATTTCTACGTATTCCTACAATATAATCCTTAGCAATGAATTCACATTATATATGAAAGAATATAATTCCATAAGTAATGTTTATCTTTATTCCATTACAAAAAAAATGGAGGAGTGTAGAACCACCTCTTAAATACTGGGGTTCCCAGGACCACCCTGATCCGGCGTGGTAGCACCTGTTAGGGTCCCAGCTATGGGCAAATAGTTAACAATTACCAACAATACCTTTTGAAAAAAATATTAACAGCAATACAATTTTGAAGGAAAAATATTACCACAAACAGATTTTTGACAAAACAAAATATTACCAGCAATAAAAATGTTATCGGCATTAAATGACCTATTGAGGTTTATATGCGGCAAAAAAAAAATAAACCAAACTAAGCTAAATGAAAGAATAGATACTGTATTTATATGAATCTATCCTAAAAATATTGTCGGCATTAAATAAACCATTGAGGTTGATAAGCCGTTAAAAAAAATAAACGAAACCCATCTAAACCAAAAGAATAAATATTCTATACGTATAAATCCATTCTAAAAATAAACGAAACCGATCTAAACCTAAAGAATACATATTTTATTCATATAAATCCATTCTAAAAATGTTGTCGGCATTAAATAAACCATTGAGGTTGATATGCCGTTAAACAAAATAAACGAAAACGATCTAACCCAAAAGAATACATATTTTATTCATATAAATCCATTCTAAAAATGTTGTCGGCATTAAATAAACCATTGGGGTTGATATGCCGTTAAACAAAATAAACGAAAACGATCTAACCCAAAAGAATACATATTTCATTCATATAAATCCATTCTAAAAATGTTGTCGGCATTAAATAAACCATTGAGGTTGATATGCCGTTAAACAAAATAAATGAAAACGATCTAACCCAAAAGAATACATATTTTATTCATATAAATCCATTCTAAAAATGTTGTCGGCATTAAATAAACCATTGGGGTTGATATGCCGTTAAACAAAATAAACGAAAACGATCTAACCCAAAAGAATACATATTTTATTCATATAAATCCATTCTAAAAATGTTGTCGGCATTAAATAAACCATTGGGGTTGATATGCCGTTAAACAAAAAAATACGAAACCGATCTAACCCAAAAGAATACATATTTTATTCATATAAATCCATTCTAAAAATGTTGTCGGAATAAAATAAACCATTGAGGTTGATATGCCGTTAAACAAAATCAACGAAAACGATCTAAACCAAAACAATACATAGTCTATTCATAAAAATCCATTTTAAAAATGTTGTCAACATTAAATAAATCATTGATTTTGATATGCCGTTAAACAAAATAAGAGAAAGCGATCTAAACCAAAGGAATGCATATTCTATCCATATAAATCCATTCTAAAAATATTGTCGGCATTAAATAAATCATTTAGGTAGATATGCCGTTAAACAAAAAAAACGAAACCGATCTAAACCAAAAGATTACATATTCAATTCATATAAATCAATTATAAAAATGTTGTCGGCATTAAATAAACCATTGAGTTTGATATGCCGTTAAACAAAATAAACGCATCCGATCTAAACCAAAAGAATACATATTCTATTCATATAAATCCATACTAAAAATTTTGTCGGCATGAAATAAACCATTGAGATTTATCTGCAGTTCAACAAAAATATACAAAACCGATCTAAACCAAAAGAATCCATATTGTATTAATATAAATCCATACTAAAAATTTTGTGGGAATTAAATAAACCATTGAGGATGATATGCCGTTAAACAAAATAAACGAAACGGATCTAAACCAAAAGAACCCATATTGTATTAATATAAATCCATCCTAAGAATGTTGTCGGCATTAAATAAACCATTGAGGTTGATATGCTTTGAATCAAAATAAACCAAACCAAACCAAACCTATCAATAATGTCTGCCTTGATTCCTAACCAACAACAGTATGTTCCTTCCTGATTTTCCATGTATTCTTTTAATAAAAAAAATGTCAATGTATTTACATTATTCATATAATAGTCCTATTCTATCATTTAGCCTTAGGTCTTTCCTTACTACTGGAAATCCATTTTCTTGATTTTTTCTGTATTCCTATAGTAAAACACTTAGTAGTGTATTTATATCATACATATAATAACCCTATTGTATGCTGACCACTGACAATCCCTTTCTTGCTGTCTTTCATTATATTTTTATAGTAGAATCCTTAGCAATCCATTCACATCATACATCTAATATCCTTATTCTATCAGTAATGCTAAGCATCATTTCTTTTGCGTGTAATTTTATATAACGATTCAAACTTGAATGGAACATGATTTTCCGATTAAATTTCTGTGTTATTAACCATTATACCACCCGCACATCCAAGCTTACAGCAGCAGGTATTCCTCAGCAATCACCCATCTAGGTAATGACCAGACTTGAACCTGCTTAAATTCGGTGATTGTACGGGAACCTTTATTTCAACATAGTATGGCCATTAGCTCATTAAACCACCAGCACATCTAAGTTTACAACACCTGGTATTCCCAAGCGGTTACCCATCTACGTACGACAAGGTTCGACATTGCTTACCTTCTGTAATCTTATGTGACCCGCTGTCTCAACGTAATATAGTCTTAAGTCCATTATAACATCCGCAGATACAAGGTTAGAGTAACTGGTATTCCCAAGCAGTCACCCATCTAGGTAATAACCATGTTCAACGATACTTAATTTCGGTGATCATATGGGAACCGATGCTTCAACGTGATATGGTCTTAACTCCATTATGCCAACCGCAGATCGAAGGTTTCAGCACTTAATATTCCCAAGCGGTCACCCATCTAAGGAATGACCCAGCTCGACGTAGCTTATATTCGGTGATCGTAAAAGAACGTGTTTTAACATGATATGTCCATAGGCCATAGAAAAGCAAGTCATACGAGTTAAAGAAACATCGTTTAGATACATAGAAAGCTGCGTTGGAATAACTTCAGCCCCACCTTTATTGGAGACGACACACAGAGAGAAAGAAGAATTCTTTATACAAGACAATTATTCAATTAAATAAATAACAATTTTGTAAAAACGTTAACACTTGCAAACTGTTATTAATTCCTGTTAATCGAAACTGATGTTATTTTATTACCCGCCTACGATCACCCGAGAATTGATTTTTGCTTTTCGTTAACCGCACGCCTTTTGGACATTAGCCGACAAGTAACGAACTTAATTAGGCAAAACTTATTTACGTGCAAAGGCCACATTTTGTAATATCGTAAACAAGTTATGTTTCTTTTTCTGCGAACGTTTTCGAACATTACACATGCAACCTAAGTTTCTACCAGAATCACCTCTCTAAATAAGTTCTCGACGGATTTATTCAGTAAGGTGATTCTCAATGAATTAGAAGTTCAACCAGGATTTAATGGTAGCCGCCGTAAGCTGAATAATAAAAGATATGCAGATGACACATTGTTGAGAGCAGACACAAAAACGAAACTACAAGAATTCCTACATTGAAGGAAAGAGCTAAACAACGATTGCATGCAGGCACATTGTTATGTATATGTGTTTTATAGATTCCGCAAAAGGGTTCGGCAAAGTACGACACAAAGATCTTTTCGAGATGCTCAGCAGTCTTGATATATTCGAAATTAGAATAATCAAGAATCTTAACTGGGAGAAAACCACCTGCATACGGACAGAAAATAAGTTCAGCAGATATACAAAAATAAAAATGGTTGTAAGACAATTATTTGTGTTCTCATAGGACTTATTTAACTTGTGTAGCGTGGCAAATTAGAGAGAATTACCAGGATTCATTACTAGCAATCACAATCTTAATATAAGGTGTGCTGATGACTGTTGATAATCATACAGAAAGGAAACGATAAAAATCCTACAGACTTAGCAGAGGAAAAGCAAGAAGAAGGAACTACTTTAAACTACAAAAAGTCATAATTCATAGTTATGCTTTTTCAGATAAACCCAAAGAGCAAATTGGAAACCGGAGATACTAAAATCAGACAGGCGCAGAAAATTAAATATCTGGGAGGTGTTGTAAACAGAGGACAGAAAAATTTCGTTGGAAACAAAGAAAATTGTACTGAACTATTTACGTGATATGCAATGTAAATATCTGGGAAGTGTTCTAACAGAGGACGGAAAGTGCGACACTGAGATCTGAAGACGTTGTGGGATGGCCAAAGCTGCATTCCTAAAGCTAAGCAGAGTAATACGAGGCAGGAAAATTTCGTTGGAAACAAAGAAAATTGTACTGAACTATTACGTGATATGCAATGAAAATATCTGGGGAGTGTTGAAACAGAGGACGGAAAATGCGACACTGAAATCCGAAGACTTATTAGGATGATCAAAGATGCATTCTGTACTCTCAGCAAACCAACTGCATACGGATAGAAAATGAGTTCAGTAGATATACATGATAGAAAGAGTTGTGAAAAATATGCGCCTTCTCACCGGGATTATGCAAAATATGCAGGCCGGCGATTCATTGAGACACAGCTGAATTCATTATTGGCGGTCACAATCTTAACTGCATATAGATATGCAGATGACGTCCCGTTGATGGCATATAAAGAAAGGAAATTACAAGAACCTCTACAGAAGATAATGAAGGAAAGTGAGAAGAAAAGACTAAACATGAATTGTAAGAAGATCGAATGTATTGTTATCAGCAGAAGAATCAGTGGAAAATGCACATTACAAATTTGAGATATCAAAATCAAGCAAGTACAACCCAATAAATATCTGCGAAATGTTTCTTAAATGGGTATAGAAAAACACAAGATGAAAATGTAAAGGACTATACGCCGAACTACCGCCAGTGAAGCAGTGGCACCGAGCCTTGAGAGACAATTTTATCTTCGACTCACCCCTGATCTCATGTGCAACTCGAACATAGGACCCATCGGTAAAGTGGATGGTCCTCTCCCTGTACTGTTCCATTAAGTATCTGACTCTGAATGCCATCCTCTAAATTTACAAGAGCCAGATCAGGCCGAAAATGGAGTCCTGTTGTCATATATGAGCTTGAAGTTTCTAGTTATGGTAGAGTTCAAAAGCATCTCAGAGTCCTTGTGTGTGATTAATTATTTTACTACTCTCCGACCTCTCTCTCTCTCTCACAGGCGGGACACGGCGAACCACTCATTGATCCATAGTTAATTTTATTGTCAGACGGACAACATTCTTTGGTTCCGCAAGGTCTACCCGTCATTCCACTTATATTGTAGCAAAACACCGACATTACTTCCATATTCCATTGGTGTGAAGTAAATTCCACCCGTACAGTTCCTTCCTGCGAACCGCTGTTCTGTGGAACAGATTTCCAAAAGAAAGTTTCCAAGATCTTTACAATCTTAACCTGTCCATGTTTAGATTTAATCGTTGTCTTGCCCTCCTATCCGGATAAAATATACCATAACACAACTCTCTACCTCGAATGGCTCCCTGGCCTTCTATAGCGTGAACCTTCTTTAAAAATAAAAAGCGTTAGGATAGTCAAAGATGCATTCCAAAATCTAAGCGTACAGAAAGATATTTCGTTTGAAACAAATAAAGAATACTGAACTGTCAGGAAATATCCCTCGTCAGTGGGTGCTGAACATTCTCCTCACAGATGAAGAAGAGACAAGAAGTAACACAAACAAAGAAAAGAGTACTGAACTGTTATGTAATATCAATCATCTTATATGGCAGTGAATGCTGAACATTCTCCTCAGATGAAGAGACGCGAAGCAACAGAAACAAAGAAAAGTGTATTGAACTGTCATGTAATATCAGTTCTCTTATATGGCAGTGATTGCTGGCCAATCTGCTCACAGATGAACAAGAGATTTGAAGCAACAGAAATGCGGTTCCACAAGGATGCTAAACATGCTATGGATCGAACATGCGAGCAACGACGAAGATTTACAGAAAATACAAACAAAAAGTAAACTTATACTTAAAGTCACTAAGAGACAGTTGAGTTTTCTGGTGTACATAATGAGGAAAGGGGGCTTGGAAAAGCTGATACTCACAGAACAGATTGAAAGCAAGTGGGACAAAGGAAAATACCTCATGACCTACTTAGTGAGGTTGAATAAAATGATTATGATGTAGGAGATATAAAAGGCAAAATATGTTATGATCTACAAAGGACAGGAAATTGTTGTCAGCCATACTCGTCTACATTCTAAAAATTCACGATACATAGAAAAAAAAGAAAATCCATATCCTGAATTTTTATGTCGGATTCAAGGTATGGATCATCACTGCCTTCAATCCAATTCCAGTTTATTTTGAGTTCTATTTCGTTGAACACCTGGTAGAATAGACGATTTTCTGTTCAAATCTTCTTCTATGCGACGTGCCCCTTCATGTTGTCGTTGATCATGACTCTTCACAACTTCCCATCAAATAAAAGTCAATGTGAAGTTTAAGCATCTAGTTGGCTAATGTCTCACCAGATTTCATCGACTAAAATCACTTGTCTCTCGAGTAAATCGATAATAATGTAATATTTTAGGCAAATAGCAGATGTTTATCACTTATGAATGTGGGAAGGAGGCCGAATGATTAGTACGTTTGTTTTCCTGCCATAAGACATGACTTCGAATCTCACCATGGTTGAATTGTCAGCTAGCTGACCTCTTCAATGTCTTTATCTCTTATATTAAATTTGTTATAGCCGAGATATTTGAAGTCTTTAGCATTTAATAATTCACTTTATAATTCAACTTTTAGGACGGATTCAGGGTATGTTTCATCACTGCTTTCATTCAGTTTATTTTGAGTTATGCTACTTGAAATATTTTGTAGGTGTTGATTTTTTTTTCAAGATCATTCTTGTGTCAACTGTTATCGACAGAACCTTCATCATCATATTTTTATCGATTATACAGTTAGATTTTCTCTTCCCAGTAATAAAATGAATATCCTATGGTAACAAGAGACATCAATCGACACAAACGAAAGTAAAATGACACGTATCAACGAAATATATTATTAAGTTGGGAAGACCAGAATGCTAATATATTTCTTTTCATCATTCATTTTTTTTGCTCCGTGTTTTCTATGTTTGGTTATAATTTTATTTTTAAAGATTCGTACAGCAGAATTCTTAGGCATATGCAACAATATCTTCTGCTAGGAAAGTTTGTTCACTGACCGGCATGTTTTTTTTTGTTTTATTATTATTATTATTATTATTATTATTATTATTATTATTATTATTTCTGACGATCATCACTTATACACTTGCAAGTTGACTATTGGTCCAGACATGGAACATTTTAGTGTCCTAGGGTTAAAAAACATTAATATAACTGAGATTTGATTTGATGTAGAACAAATCAGGGACAAGTGTTTCTGTCGTAATTTATATTCAGTGTGCGGAGGTGCAGGTAGTGGAATGGCTAGAGGCTTTGTACTCAAAGTGATCCCCATTGGCATCCAGAATCTGAGACAGGCTTGCGGCGGGCGTACACAGATTTCTTTGCATTCAAGACATCTGATTTTTACCCGCAAGGAACTGGACAGTGGGAGACACGTTGGTATACCAACGTGTCTCCCACTGCCTGCCGCAAGCCTGTCTCAGTTTCAAAGAATTTCCCACAAAGGTGGTGAATCAAAGAATGGAAAAGATGGTAGTCTGTTGTCCAAATTTTTCGGGCTGTAAAGTAAATGACACAGTGCTCCCAGTCAAGCCACATGGTAACCCTAGCCATTCTCACCAAATTACGACTGGCATGGTTATGGAGAATCAGTATACCCTTATAATTAACCAATCATGATTCCTTCTACTTCGGTATCTATTACACAGGTTCCAAACACTTCGAGTACAGATATGTTGTGATTGTTTAGCCCGTTTTAGCAGACTATAGTGCATCATTTGTCTATGATCTAAGCATGATCTTTTGAGACAGTCTAAGTGGTTTTGTTCAGGGTGCCGTGATGCCAACGAATATCTGACACGCTTGGGAGTGTCATACTGGACCTATTTTGCATACGATCAAATATATAAGCAACGAGAAACAGGCTGTTACCCGTTGCTGCGTGTTGCGTGTATCGAGTATCCGCACTGTGTCTCAAGCCAACACTCACGTCTTCCCTATGCGGTGCAGGTGAAGTTTCAACAGAAACCTTGAAGCGTTCGGCAAACTCACCACAGGTTTGGCCTCTACATCTAAAACCTGCAGTCGGCCACTGCGGAGTTCACCACAAAGCTGCAGATTTCTCGACGTGAAATTCTGGACTCAGTGACCGGCAATGCGGTCACTCACATCCTTATTCCTAAAGGCTACTGAACAACTTGATACGGCAGCGGTGATGCTCTTCTGACAGTAATAAAGCAGAAAAGCCCGAAACAACTGTTTCCACAACGCCATGTTCCTCGAGATACGACTGGTGTCTGCGCGCAACACACTTGAATTAAAATACCACCAACCTCACTTCACTAATCACCCTGTAGGTGACGCACTCATTTGCGTATCAGTGATCACATCTTCCTGCACGACGTAAAAAAATGATCTCATTGTTTACCTTATAATTTTCACCCAATACAAATCCTAAGAATCACTCGAACTAGAGGGTTACTGAATAAAATTATAAGAGTGTACAAGGAAGAACTAAATGATTCATATTTTGAGGATGTGTAGGATAGATAAAGACTGCTTGGGATTTGAAACGGTTAAAATTTTGGCGTTATTCCGGAAGTTCTTTTTGAAGTTCGACAGTGTTACAAGTAACCTCAAAGTAGACAATTACTGAATGACTAGCAGCATGGCCCGGCGTTGCCCGTGCTTTATTCAAAAATCGTACAACTCATACAGCAACGCTATCACTTGACTTAAAATATTTTTGCCCTTCCTTGCCTTTAAAGAAGTGCCCTTGCCGTGCTGATGTTGCTACATGCCTTACTTCTTGCCTATCTCACACTGCGAATTTTTTCTAAGTTCTATACTAAACATTAAATCTGTTACGAAAAAAGAACTAAACAAAATGAACACAAAACGATCAGCTTAAAAAAAAAAGAACTCGTAACTGGAAAAACCAAATCAAAAAAGAATGTTAACAACAAATACTTTTTCACACCTAACCCAGTTCTGCAGACTCAGAATCGACGTTGAGTTTAAGCAAGCGAATGAGCGAATTGGAGTAAAGTGCCATGCAGATTTAAATTTTTCCCACTTGTGACGAATGGAGCTATCGATATTTTTTTTTTTTTGCATGCTAGCATGCTAGTTAACATTCGTGTCAGTCAGCTGTTGGCTCTCACTCTGGCCAATAGAATCTTCCTGCCTATTCGTGGCAGCCAGCCATTGTCTCTCACTCTGGCCAGTACAAAATGGCCGCAAACTACATGAAAAGTGCCGTAGAAGCATGAAAAAATCGATTATTTCCACTATCGATGGGAGTTGGAAAATGCAAAGTCTGTCTTGGCCTTCCCGCTAATTTGGAGCATGTGCATGTAAATTTTGATGCAAATCCGTGCATTCTATTTACACACACACACACACACACACACACACACACACACGCATCCTGCCTTTTATAGATAGAGAAGTTGCAAGGGTGTAGAAAGAGGGTCGAATAAGTTCTTATTCTGAGGTTATACAGGATAGGTAAAGATTGCCCGAGATTTGAAACTGTCAAAATTGTGCTATCTGAACAAAACGCCCTGTTTACGATATCAGTATGAAAGAAATAAGGATTTAACTATTCAAGGTACGCATTGTGACCTGTCTTTGCTGTGATGGTCTGCATTGGTTAAACTATGGCGATAGGGTAGAGAGAGGCTAATGGGAAAGGTTGTAAGGTTGGAAATAATTCATCACGTTCAAGGTTGCATTTTAAACACTGTCATGACAGGAAAACGTGAATTGGACATCTACAACCCAGAGAAAAAAAGAGCGTGTAGCGTGACCAAATATAATTATCACATTGATAAACTCTCATCTCAACTATTATTCACACCTCCGACGCTGTCATCCAATCTCAGGTAAAAATACTGTTTGAAATCCGTTCGAAATTTCCTAAATGTCGCTATAGCAAAGGTAGCACAGTAAAACTGTTGTAATGTAATTGCATAGTCGTCAATTCTGTGTGTTAGTGTATATAAAATTTGTTGCGTGCGTGCGGGTCTCAATGAGTGGGCATTTATACTTTTCTCTCTGTCCATTCTTTTTGGTGTACCTGGAGATTAGTGCTGCAGAACAAGACCAAATCATGATATATGTGAACAATGATTGGGCCCTAATTGCTTGCGCTTCCCACGCAGGTGCACTGGTAATTGCATCCTACGAACTCCACCGGCGCCATCTCATGGCATTCCTATAATTTTTAACAGCCACCAATCCACGGGCGGCAGTTGCTTCCGGAAATGACGTTGAGGGAAAGTTGGGAACTGAATCTCGAGCCAGCAACACATTAAATGTGAATAGTTTCCTTTCTGTTCCGTTAATAATTGGAACAGCATGAAAGATCGCAAATGGCAATAACTGTAGCAGTAGCATCAGCAGAAAGAGGAATAGCAGCAGCCGCATCTATTATGATAATGATGATCGTAATCTGTTTTTAATAACACTTGATACAATGAATTTTTCTTTGAATTAACCTAAAAATACAGAAACCGCTGCGGAGAATTAAACTATCACGATGGCGTCCACAAAATATTTACAATCAATTCTTCTTCTTCCTCTTCTTCCTCTTCTTCTTCTTCTTCTTCTTTTTATTATTATTATTATTATTATTATTATTGTGCTTATCTCTCCGTATGTTAGTTAGCACGACCGTTACTTCCTGTCAATACCTCATAAATAATGGACGATTCCGCGTTTTGATTTCAGTGAGAAAATGAAATTTTTCTTTCATTTTCTGGAAACTGGAAAAAGAGAGAAAGAGAATGAGATTAAGCTGATGAGAACACATACCACACTTTTACCGAAAAGGCCCTGAAGCGAAATATTTTTGATGCGCGCAAGTCTTTACCGAAAGGTAAACACAAGGTCAGTTTAAAGATGGGTTTAACTGTATTAACATGGAAAAAATGTCCCAAAAGCCACGTCTTTTATCATTTGGGGCATGCCTGAGGCACCGTGCAATAAACCTAGCCCCCTACTGAAGGGGAGTTAATACCTACAGGAAGTCTTGATATTATTTGAACCTCCCTGAGCCAAAAGGCTGAGGACCGAAGGCGACCGCGAAAAATGCGTTATTTTTTAAACACACAATATTGGACGACGGAAGCCGAATAAGATAATCGCCAAAAATCCAATTACCATAAATTAAACAAAATAAAATCATCTGCTGAATTATTTTTTTTTTAATTATTTTTAAGGGAAATCTTCGTGAGACGGGGATATGGCTGAAAAGAAAAAAGATAAAAATGTTTAACGTTTCTTGCCTACATCGCATAAATGAAGAACTATTCCGGTTTCATCGCGTTGAAAGAACGGAGAAGACTCTTCTGGATTTCATGCGAAAACATAAGAAAGAAATAATATAGGGAAGATGTTTAACGGAAATAGAAAAAAAAAGTTGTTCATTTCAAATCTTTTCATTTGTACTCACCTCTTAAAAGCATTCATATTCATGAGTGTTTAAAATTCATCAGAATATTCGAATAAGATTTATAGCTTTCGCATATAACGAAGCTATTCCGGTTTGATCACGTTGAAAGAGCGGAGAAGACTCTATTATTATCTGTTGTTGTTATTATTATTATTATTATTATTATTATTACTATTATTATTATTATTTCCTTTGATTTCTGTTGTATACACATTTTCCTTCCGGGTCCCAAACAGAGACCTAAGATCAGAAATGGCTTCATGATATTTTCCACTGATCATTTTTGTAAAAAAAAACAAAACAAACAGACAGACATTTTATATAGATATCGTCTTTTCGTAATGTGTGAATTGTAATTGTGAATACAATCTTCTGTATTTCTTTAAGGCATGGACTTCCAGGAATCCCTTCATTTCGTCTACTTGAATTTTTTCCAACCAATCCAACGGCTCCAACTACAACGGGGATGGTTGATGTTCCCATGTGCCACATTTATTATTATTATTATTTTTATTTTCTTTGATTTCTGGCGTTTACACATTTCTTTCCGGGTCCCGCCCAGGGACCTAAGGTTAGAAATGGCATCATGACACTTTCCACTGGCAAAAAATAAATATATAAATAAATAAATAATTACATAGATAAACCCCTTCGTAAAGTGTGGGCTGTACTTGTCAGAACAATTTTTCGTATCTCTTTGAGGCATGGATTTCCAGAAATCTCTTCAATTAGTCTACTGCAATCTTTTCCAACCAATCCTAGGGCTCCAACTACAACAGGGATTGTTGATGTTCCCATATACCACATTTTCGTGATTTCTGTTTCAAGGTCCTTGTATTTTGACAACTTTTTGAATATATTCAAAGATACATTATTATTATTATTATTATTATTATTATTATTATTATTATTATTATTATTATTTCCTCTGATTTCTGTTGTATTCTATTTTCTGCCGGATATCAACCACAGACCTAAGGTCTAAAATGGCTTCATAACATTTTCCATTTTCATTTTTGTAAAAGACAAAACAAAAAACCTAAGCTTACACAGATTTACATAGATAAAGCTCTTCGTAATGTGTGAACTTTACTTATGAGTGCAATGTTTTTAGCATTTTGTTAATGCTGTGGCTACCAAGAATCCCTTCAATGAGTCTATCGGAACCTTTTTCAATCAATACGTGGGCTCCAACTACAACTAGAATTATTGATGTTCTCACGTGCCACAGTCAATAAAAAAACACATTCTATTCTTGTGGTGCTTGATCAGAATGTCTTGGCGATTAGCTTTGATTGTTCTGTCTGGGTGTATTATGAAGTCCCATAAAATTGTTACAGGTCCTATCTCCGTAACCCGGGCTGACACACTGAGAGAACAATCAAATCAAACCGCCGAGACATTAAAGACCACAAACAAAAAACATGCCTCCTTATTGATATAGCAGTCCCTGTAGACTGCAACGTATCTTTGACGATATTCAAAAAGCTGTCAAAATACAAGGACCTTGAAATAGAAATCTCGAAAATGTGGCACATGGGAACATCAACAATCCCTGTTGTAGTTGGAGCACTAGTATTAGTTGGAAAAGATTCCAGTAGACTAATTGAAGGAATTCCTGGAAGTCCATGCCTCAAAGAGATATAAAAAAAATTGTTCTGTCAAGTACAGTCCTCACTTTACGGATGGCTTTGTCTATGTATTTTTTTTTGTCAGTGGAAAGTGTCATGATGCCATCTCTAACCTTAGGTCCCTAGGCGGGACCCGGAAAGAAATATGTAAACGCCAGAAATCAAAGGAAATATAAATAATAATAATGTTCCTGCAGACTGTAGCATATCTTTGAAGATCTTCCTTAACCGGGTATTGAACTCACACTCTTTGGATCCTGTCACTGGATCTAACCAACGTCTTTATCCACTTCCTCCACAGTGGAGAACTTTCAGAGGGAAATTAACAGGAGATAACTGATAACTGACATCCATCAAACATGGTACGTGGAACTAGAACAGTCTATACCAGTGAGCGAAATAAAGGGTTCAGTTCGACATTCCAACCACCTGAAGAAGGCCGGAGCGTACAACGGCCGAAACGTTGTGATAAATATGACGACAAAGATGAGGACAATAGTCCGAATAATGTAAATAATGTACATAATACCTCATCTCAGAAATATAGACAGACTATGAAGCAAATTTATGGTACAAAACATTTTTTTTTTTAACGTCAGTCAGTTAATTGCCATCATTTGATACATGCTTGGACGATTCATCACTGACTACGCAGAAGATATTCCCGCAGTAGGCTTCCTTTTCTTTTTGATGTAGACTGGTTTATAGGACACAGACCATCCTATTATGCAACATAAGAAAAGAGATGGATTTATAGCTTTCGCATATAACGAACAAGACTGGAAATCAAATTCGGCTGTCTGATTTCTGTTTTGTGATCCGTTATCCATTATACACTAAGGCACACCCTATTTCATGTAGGCAATCATAATTCACTCAGACGAAACATTTACATGCTAAATGCAATCAGTTAAGATCAGAATCCATGAGAGCCCTTCCTAGTAGAGCATTTTTATTATTATTAGTAGTAGTAGTAGCAGTAGCAGTAGCAGTATTTAATGCATATGACTGTCCCGGGAGATTGTAAAGGCAAGTTATTTGCAATCTCCCATGCAACTATTAATAACGTCTACCCTTTTTTGTGCATTGTGGACTAGTGCTACAGCATCACAAGCAAAGAACTGTACCAGATAACAGGAACGACATCACTTGAGGGCTTTCAATAACAGCAATAAGTCAAACGTATAGCACGTGTAAGAAATTAATGATACCATCAAAAGCTGTTACTGCTTCACACTACTTCCAAAAAAAAATTGAAGGCAACACTGGCTACTGAACTTGACGAATCTATTTTCCTGACAAATTGTTTTAAGAGAAAGATCTCATAAATTCCAACCCAAATCAGTACCTGTTGCTCGGTCAATGAGTGCCAAATGCCCCCTTATAGGGAAACGGCTAATACTATCCTTACTAATAATATAATACCATATCACAACACAAGAGTGATCTGGAGAAACCCAGATCTGTCAGTATTATATACCGTGTTCCTTCGTGTCCCGCTTAGTTCACTCATGGAGCTGAGTTTAACCTTTGGAATTTTAAGCGGCCATAAATATGTGATGGATTTATTTGATCGACAGAGCCGTCTTGGCAGATGAGACAAGATCAGGCATCTGATTTATGATGTTGATTCTACTGAAAAGGAAGTGAAAATTCGCATAGCTAAAGCCTGGGATGCCTTGAATAAAATGTACGTAATCTGGAAATCTGATCTACCAGACAACCTCAAACTGAGATACTTTCCCGCCATTATAAAGACATTGTTAATGTCTGACGCCATTGCCTGGACATTAACTAAAACCTTAAAATCTAAGCTTGATAGAACCTACACTTGGATGCTGCTAACTATTCTTAATATCTCTTGGAGAGAACATCCATCTAAATCACTCATATGCGTTTTGCAGGACGCTGCTGGTGAGCAAAACAAGATATATTTACCAAAATTACACAAAACTATCTTGTAATACGAAAGAGTAAATTTATTCAATATATATATATATATATATATATATATATATATATATATATAGATATATATATATATATATATATATATATATATATATATATACGGGGACAGAATGATGACAATGGAGAAAGTTGCTGAAAAATATTATTGCTTAGATGGGTGTTTATTAAACATCTTTGTGCTCCCTGATGAGAATTCATTATTAAATATAACGTCGAAATGGCTTCTAAATATAATCACGAAAATAAATCCGCATTGTGCCTTCTAAACATTGATTAATAAAAAGAATGTGCTTTAATGTATTTATAAATAAATGGTGCCACCTGGCTTCTTCATTCTGTTGAATGAATTTCGTTTACAGCGTCAAACCATTACGATTGGCATTCCAAAAGTTTTGAGACATCATTTTTTTTAACAGCGACAGTACTAACACTTAGATTATTGTAATTTTTATATATCAAGAAGCGAAATAAATTCTACTGAAAAATAAGTGAAAATTCGCATAGCTGAAGCCTGGGGCGCCTTGAATAAAAAGGACGTAATCTGGAAATCTGATCTACCAGACAACCTCAAATAGCGATTCTTTCGACGGGACTGCAGAGTCGGTTTTAATGTATGATGCCATTGATTGGAAATCGAAAACATGATACAACCTACACAGGGATTATTTAACATCTTTTGGACAACTCTATGGACCAATTATTGATATTTCTAATAGGTCGGTGCAAAAATAATATCGCTTTTTGACATTAAAAAAATACGTCAATAAACGATATTATTTTTGCACCAAACTAATACTATCTCACGTGAAAGAAAGGATGCGCTTTGCAGGACACTGCTGACGAGCAAAACAAGAAATAGTGCGGATGTTACTGCTCTGGGCACCTAGCCATAGCACAGGAGAATCTGGTCGCCCAGCAATCACCTACATTGACCAGCTATGTTATGAAACGGAATGACACCCTAATGACATTTGCTACAACCTGATGACGAGCAAAACAAGAACTAGCGCGTATGTTACTGCTCTGGGCACCTAGACATAGCACAGGATATCTGGTCGCCCAGCAATCACCTACATTGACGAGCTATGTTATGACACGGAATGACACCCTAATGATATTTGCTAAACCCTGCTGACGAGCAAAAGAAGAACTAGCGCGGATGTTACTGCTCTGGACACCTAGCCATAGCACAGGACATCTGGTCGCCCAGCAATCACCTACATTGACCAGCTATGTTATGACACGGAATGACACCCTTATGACATTTGCTAAACCCTGCTGACGAGCAAAACAAGAACTAGCACGGATGTTACTGCTCTGGGCACCTAGCCATAGCACAGGACATCTGGTCGCCCAGCAATCACCTACATTGACCAGCTATGTTATGACACGGAATGACACCCTAATGACATTTGCTAAACCCTGCTGACGAGCAAAACAAGAACTAGAACGGATGTTACTGCTCTGGGTACCTAGCCATAGCACAGGACATCTGGTCGCCCAGCAATCACCTACATTGACCAGCTATGTTATGACATGGAATGACACCCTAATGACATTTGCTGGACCCTGCTGACGAGCAAAAGAAGAACTAGCGCGGATGTTACTGCTCTGGGCACCTAGCCATAGCACAGGACATCTGGTCGCCCAGCAATCACCTACATTGACCAGCTATGTTATGACACGGAATGACACCCTAATGATATTTGCTAAACCCTGCTGACGAGAAAAACAAGAACTAGCACTGATGTTAGTGCTCTGCGCACCTAGCCATAGCACAGGACATCTGGTCGCCCAGCAATCACCTACATTGACCAGCTATGTTATGACACGGAATGACACCCTAATGACATTTGCTAAACCCTGCTGACGAGAAAAACAAGAACTAGCACTGATGTTAGTGCTCTGCGCACCTAGCCATAGCACAGGACATCTGGTCGCCCAGCAATCACCTACATTGACCAGCTATGTTATGACACGGAATGACACCCTAATGACATTTGCTAAACCCTGCTGACGAGAAAAACAAGAACTAGCACTGATGTTAGTGCTCTGCGCACCTAGCCATAGCACAGGACATCTGGTCGCCCAGCAATCACCTACATTGACCAGCTATGTTATGACACGGAATGACACCCTAATGACATTTGCTAAACCCTGCTGACGAGCAAAACAAGAACTAGCGCGGATGTTACTGCTCTGGGCACCTAGCCATAGCACAGGACATCTGGTCGCCCAGCAATCACCTACATTGACCAGCTACGTTATGACACGGAATGACACCCTAATGATATTTGCTAAACCCTGCCGACGAGCAAAACAAGAACTAGCGCGAACGTTACTGCTCTGGGCACCTAGCCATAGCACAGGACATCTGGTCGCCCAGCAATCACCTACATTGACCAGCTATGTTATGACACGGAATGACACCCTAATGACATTTGCTAAACCATGCTGACGAGCAAAACAAGAACTAGCGCGGATGTTACTGCTCTGGGCACCTAGCCATAGCACAGGATATCTGGTCGCCCAGGAATCATCTACATTGACCAGCTATGTTATGACACGGAATGACACCCTAATGACATTTGCTAAACCCTGCTCACGAGCAAAACAAGAACTAGCGCGGATGTTACTGCTCTGGGTACCTAGCCATAGCACAGGACATCTGGTCGCCCAGCAATCACCTACATTGACCAGCTATGTTATGACATGGAATGACACCCTAATGACATTTGCTAAACCCTGCTGACGAGCAAAACAAGAACTAGCACGGATGTTACTGCTCTGCGCACCTAGCCATAGCACAGGACATCTGGTCGCCCAGCAATCACCTACATTGACCAGCTATGTTATGACACGGAATGACACCCTAATGACATTTGCTAAACCCTGCTGACGAGCAAAACAAGAACTAGCGCGGATGTTACTGCTCTGGGCACCTAGCCACAGCACAGGACATCTGGTCGCTCAGCAATCACCTACATTGACCAGCTATGTTATGACAAGGAATGACACCCTAATGACATTTGCTAAACCCTGCTGACGAGCAAAACAAGAACTAGCGCGGATGTTACTGCTCTGGGCACCTAGCCATAGCACAGGACATCTGGTCGCCCAGCAATCAACAACATTGACCAGCTATGTTATGACACGGTATGACACCCAAATGACATTTGCTAAACCCTGCTGACGAGCAAAACAAGAACTAGCGCGGATGTTACTGCTCTGGGCACCTAGCCATAGCACAGGACATCTGGACGCCCAGCAATCAACTACATTGACCAGCTATGTTATGACATGGAATGACACCCTAATGACATTTGCTAAACCCTGCTGACAAGCAAAACAAGAACTAGCGCGGGTGTTACTGCTCTGGGCACCTAGCCATAGCACAGAACATCTGGTCGCCCAGCAATCACCTACATTGACCAGCTATATTATGACATGGAATGACACCCGAATGACATTTGCTAAACCCAACTGACGAGCAAAACAAGAAATAGCGCGGATGTTACTGCTCTGGGCACCTAGCCATAGCACAGGACATCTGGTCGCCCAGCAATCAATTACATTGACCAGCTATGTTATGACACGGAATGACACCCTAATGACATTTGCTAAACCCTGCTGACGAGCAAAACAAGAAATAGCGCGGATGTTACTGCTCTGGGCACCTAGCCATAGCACAGGATATCTGGTGGGCCAGCAATCACCTACATTGACCAGCTATGTTATGACACGGAATGACACCCTAATGACATTTGCTAAACCCTGCTGACGAGCAAAACAAGAACTAGCGCGGGTGTTACTGCTCTGGGCACCTAGACATAGCACAGGACATCTGTTCGCCCAGCAATCACCTACATTGACCAGCTATGTTATGACACAGAATGACACCCTAATGACATTTGCTAAACCCTGCTGACGAGCAAAACAAGAACTAGCGCGGATGTTACTGCTCTGGGCACCTAGCCATAGCACAGGACATTTGGTCGCCCAGCAATCACCTACATTGACCAGCTATGTTATAACACGGAATGACACCCTAATGACATTTGCTAAACCCTGCTGACGAGCAAAACAAGAACTAGCGCGGGTGTTACTGCTCTGGGCACCTAGCCATAGCAGAGGACATCTGATCGCCCAGCAATCACCTACATTGACCAGCTATGTTATGACATGGAATGACACAATAATGACATTTGCTAAACCCTGCTGACGAGCAAAACAAGAACTAGCGCGGGTGTTACTGCTCTGGGCACCTAGCCATAGCACAGGACATCTGGTCGCCCAGCAATCAACAACATTGACCAGCTATGTTATGAAGCGGAATGACACCCTAATGACATTTGCTAAACCTGCTGACGAGCAAAACAAGAACTAGCGCGGATGTTACTGCTCTGGGCACCTAGCCATAGCACAGGACATCTGGTCGCTCAGCAATCAACTACATTGACCAGCTATGTTATGACATGGAATGACACACTAATGACATTTGCTAAACCCTGCTGACGAGCAAAAAAAGAACTAGCGCGGGTGTTACTGCTCTGGGCACCTAGCCATAGCACAGGACATCTGGTCGCCCAGCAATCAACAACATTGACCAGCTATGTTATGACACGGAATGACACCCTAATGACATTTGCTAAACCCTGCTGACGAGCAAAACAAGAACTAGCGCGGATGTTACTGCTCTGGGCACCTAGCCATAGCACAGGACATCTGGTCGCCCAGCAATCAACTACATTGACCAGCTATGTTTATACATGGAATGACACCCTAATGACATTTGCTAAACCCTGCTGACAAGCAAAACAAGAACTTGCGAAGATGTTACTGCTCTTGGCACCTAGCCATAGCACAGGACATCTGGTCGCCCAGCAATCACCTACATTGACCAGCTATGTTATGACACGGAATGACACCCTAATGACATTTGCTAAACCATGCTGACGAGCAAAACAAGAACTAGCGCGGATGTTACTGCTCTCGGCACCACGCCATAGGACAGGATATCTGTTCGCCCACCAATCACTTACATTGATCAGCTATGTTATGACACGGAATGACACCCTAATGAAATTTGCTAAACCGTGCTGATGAGCAAAACAAGAACTAACGCGGATGTTACTGCTCTGGGTACCTAGCCATAGCACAGGACATCTGTTCGCCCAGCCATCACCTACATTGACCAGCTATGTTATGACACGGAATGACAACCTAATGACATTTGCTGAACCCTGCTGACGAGCAAAACAAGAACTAGCGCGGATGTTACAGCTGTGGGCACCTAGCCATAGCACAGGATATCTGGTCGCCCAGCAATCACCTACATTGACAAGCTATGTTACGACACGGAATGACACCCTAATGACATTGGCTAAACCCTGCTGACGAGCAAAACAAGAACTAGCGCGGATGTTACTGCTCTGGGCACCTAGCCATAGCACAGGATATCTGGTCGCACAGCAATCACCTACATTGAGAAGCTATGTTACGACACGGAATGACACCCTAATGACATTTGCTAAACACTGCTGACGAGCAAAACAAGAACTAGCGCGGATTTTACTGCTCTGGGCACCTAGCCATAGCACAGGACATATGGTCGCCCACAAATCACCTACATTGACCAGCTATGTTATGACATGGAATGACACCCTGATGACATTTGCTAAACCCTGCTGACGAGCAAAACAAGAACTAGCGCGGATGTTACTGCTCCAGGCACCTAGCCATAGCACAGGACATATGGTCGCCCACAAATCACCTACATTGACCAGCTATGTTATGACATGGAATGACACCCTAATGACATTTGCTAAACCCTGCTGACGAGCAAAACAAGAACTAGCGCGGATGTTACTGCTCTGGGCACCTAGCCATAGCACAGGACATCTGGTCGCCCACCAATCACCTACATTGACCAGCAATGTTATGACATGGAATGACACCCGAATGACATTTGAAAAACCCTGCTGACGAGCAAAACAAGAACTAGCGCGGATGTTACTGCTCTTGGCACCTAGCCATAGCACAGGACATCTGGTCGCCCAGCAATCACCTACATTGACCAGCTATGTTATGACACGGAATGACACCCTAATGACATTTGCTAAACCATGCTGACGAGCAAAACAAGAACTAGCGCGGATGTTACTGCTCTCGGCACCACGCCATAGGACAGGATATCTGTTCGCCCACCAATCACTTACATTGATCAGCTATGTTATGACACGGAATGACACCCTAATGAAATTTGCTAAACCGTGCTGATGAGCAAAACAAGAACTAGCGCGGATGTTACTGCTCTGGGCACCTAGCCATAGCACAGGACATCTGATCGTCCAGCAATCACCTACATTGACCAGCTATGTTGTGACATGGAATGACACCCTAATGACATTTGCTAAACCCTGCTGGCGAGCAAAACAAGAACTAGCGCAGATGTTACTGCTATGGGCACCTAGCCATAGCAGAGGACATCTGGTCGCCCAGCAATCACCTACATTGACTAGCTATGTTATGACACGGAATGACACCCTAATGACATTTGCTAAACCCTGATGACGAGCAAAACAAGAAATAGCGCGGATGTTACTGCTCTGGGCACCTACCCATAGCACAGGACATCTGGTCGCCCAGCAATCACCTACATTGACCAGCTATGTTGTGACAAGTAATAACACCCTAATGACATTTGCTAAACCCTGCTGACGAGCAAATCGAGAAGTAGCGCAGATCTTACTGCTATAGGCACCTACCCATAACACAGGACATCTGGTCGCCCAGCAATCACCTACATTGACCAGCTATGTTATGACACGGAATGACAACCTAATGACATTTTTCAAACCCTGCTGAAAAGCAAACCAAGAACTAGCGCGGGTGTTACTGCTCTGGCCACCTAGCCATAGCACAGGATATCTGCTCGCCCACCAATCACCTACATTGACCAGCTATGTTATGACACGGAATGTCACCCTAATGACATTTGCTAAACCCTGCTGACGAGCAAAACAAGAACTAGCGCGGATGTTACTGCTCTGGGCACCTAGCCATAGCACAGGACATCTGGTCGCCCACCAATCACCTACATTGACCAGCTATGTTATGACACGTAATGACACCCTAATGACATTTGCTAAACCCTGCTGACGAGCAAAACAAGAACTAGCGCGGATGTTACTGCTCTGGGCACCTACCCATAGGACAGGACATCTTGTCGCCCAGCAATCACCTACATTGACCAGCTATGTTATGACACGTAATGACACCCTAATGACATTTGCTAAACCCTGCTGACGAGCAAAACAAGAACTAGCGTGGATGTTACAGCTCTTGGCACCTACCCATAGCACAGGAAATCTGGTCGCCCAGCAATCACCTACATTGACCAGCTATGTTATGACACGTAATGACACCCTAATGACATTTGCTAAACCCAGCTGACGAGCAAAACAAGAAGTAGCGCAGATCTTACTGCTCTGGGCACCTACCCATAGCACAGGACATCTGGTCGCCCAGCAATCACCTACATTGACCAGCTATGTTATGACACGGAATGACACCCTAATGACATTTGCTAAACACTGCTGACGAGCAAAACAAGAAGTAGCGCAGATCTTACTGGTCTGGGCACCTACCCATAGCACAGGACATCTGGTCGCCCAGCAATCACCTACATTGACCAGCTATGTTATGACACGTAATGACACCCTAATGACATTTGCTAAACCCTGCTGACGAGCAAAACAAGAACTAGCGCGGATGTTACTGCTCTGGGCACCTAGCCATAGCACAGGATATCTGGTCGCCCACCAATCACCTATATTGACCAGCAATGTTATGACACGGAATGACAACCTAATGACATTTGCTAAACCCTGCTGACTAGCAAAACAAGGACTATCGCGGATGTTACTGCTCTGGGCACCTACCCATAGCACAGGACATCTGGTCGCCCAGCAATCACCTACATTGACCAGCTATGTTGTGACATGGAATGACACCCTAATGACATTTGCTAAACCCTGCTGACGTGAAAAACAAGAAGTAGTGCAGATCTTACTGCTCTGGGTACCTACCTATAGCACAGGACATCTGGTCACCGAGCAATCACCTACATTGACCAACTATGTTGTGACATGGAATGACACCCTAATGACATTTCTAAACCCTGCTGACGAGCAAAACAAGAACTAGCGCGGATGTTACTGCTCTGGGCACCTAGACATAGCACAGGACATCTGGTCGCCCAGCAATCACCTACATTGACCAGCTATGTTATGACACGGAATGACACCCTAATGACATTTGCTAAACCCTGCTGACGAGCAAAACAAGAACTAGCGAGGATGTTACTGCTCTAGGCACCTACCCATAGCACAGGACATCTGGTCGCCCAGCAATCACCTACATTGAACAGCTATGTTGTGGCATGGAATGACACCCTAATGACATTTGCTAAACCCTGCTGACGAGCAAAAGAAGAACTTGCGCGGATGTTACTGCTCTGGGCACCAAGCCATAGCAGTGGACAACGGGTCGCCCAGCAATAACCTATATTGACCAGTATGTTATGACACGGAATGACACCCTAATGACATTTGCTAAACCATGCTGACGAGAAAAACAAGAACTAGCGCGGATATTACTGCTCTGGGCACCTAGCCATAGCACAGGATATCTGGTCGCCCTCCAATCACCTACACTGACCAGCTATGTTATGACACGGAATGACACCCTAATGACATTTGCTAAACCCTGCTGACGAGCAAAACAAGAACTAGCGCGGATGTTAGAGCTCTGAGCACCTACCCATAGCACAGGACATCTGGTCGCCCAGCAATCACCTACATTGACCAGCTATGTTATGACACGGAATGACACCCTAATGACATTTGCTAAACACTGCTGACGAGGAAAACAAGAAGTAGCGCAGATCTTACTGCTCTGGGCACCTACCCATAGCACAGGACATCTGGTCGCACAGCAATCACCTACATTGACCAGCTATGTTATGACACGTAATGACACCCTAATGACATTTGCTAAACCCTGCTGACGAGCAAAACAAGAACTAGCGCGGATGTTACTGCTCTGGGCACCTAGCCATAGCACAGGATATCTGGTCGCCCACCAATCACCTATATTGACCAGCTATGTTATGACACGGAATGACACCCTAATGACATTTGCTAAACCCTGCTGACTAGCAAAATAAGGACTACCTCGGATGTTACTGCTCTGGGCACCTACCCATAGCACAGGACATCTGGTCGCCCAGCAATCACCTACATTGACCAGCTATGTTGTGACATGGAATGACACCCTAATGACATTTGCTAAACCCTGCTGACGTGAAAAACAAGAAGTAGTGCAGATCTTACTGCTCTGGGTACCTACCTATAGCACAGGACATCTGGTCACCGAGCAATCACCTACATTGACCAACTATGTTGTGACATGGAATGACACCCTAATGACATTTCTAAACCCTGCTGACGAGCAAAACAAGAACTAGCGCGGATGTTACTGCTCTGGGCACCTAGACATAGCACAGGACATCTGGTCGCCCAGCAATCACCTACATTGACCAGCTATGTTATGACACGGAATGACACCCTAATGACATTTGCTAAACCCTGCTGACGAGCAAAACAAGAACTAGCGAGGATGTTACTGCTCTAGGCACCTACCCATAGCACAGGACATCTGGTCGCCCAGCAATCACCTACATTGAACAGCTATGTTGTGGCATGGAATGACACCCTAATGACATTTGCTAAACCCTGCTGACGAGCAAAAGAAGAACTAGCGCGGATGTTACTGCTCTGGGCACCAAGCCATAGCAGTGGACAACGGGTCGCCCAGCAATAACCTATATTGACCAGTATGTTATGACACGGAATGACACCCTAATGACATTTGCTAAACCATGCTGACGAGAAAAACAAGAACTAGCGCGGATGTTACTGCTCTGGGCACCTAGACATAGCACAGGATATCTGGTCGCCCTCCAATCACCTACACTGACCAGCTATGTTATGACACGGAATGACACCCTAATGACATTTGCTAAACCCTGCTGACGAGCAAAACAAGAACTAGCGCGGATGTTAGAGCTCTGAGCACCTACCCATAGCACAGGACATCTGGTCGCCCAGCAATCACCTACATTGACCAGCTATGTTATGACACGGAATGACACCCTAATGACATTTGCTAAACACTGCTGACGAGCAAAACAAGAAGTAGCGCAGATCTTACTGCTCTGGGCACCTACCCATAGCACAGGACATCTGGTCGCCCAGCAATCACCTACATTGACCAGCTATGTTATGACACGTAATGACACCCTAATGACATTTGCTAAACCCTGCTGACGAGCAAAACAAGAACTAGCGCGGATGTTACTGCTCTGGGCACCTAGCCATAGCACAGGATATCTGGTCGCCCACCAATCACCTATATTGACCAGCTATGTTATGACACGGAATGACACCCTAATGACATTTGCTAAACCCTGCTGACTAGCAAAACAAGGACTAGCGCGGATGTTACTGCTCTGGGCACCTACCCATAGCACAGGACATCTGGTCGCCCAGCAATCACCTACATTGACCAGCTATGTTGTGACATGGAATGACACCCTAATGACATTTGCTAAACCCTGCTGACGTGAAAAACAAGAAGTAGTGCAGATCTTACTGCTCTGGGTACCTACCTATAGCACAGGACATCTGGTCACCGAGCAATCACCTACATTGACCAACTATGTTGTGACATGGAATGACACCCTAATGACATTTCTAAACCCTGCTGACGAGCAAAACAAGAACTAGCGCGGATGTTACTGCTCTGGGCACCTAGACATAGCACAGGACATCTGGTCGCCCAGCAATCACCTACATTGACCAGCTATGTTATGACACGGAATGACACCCTAATGACATTTGCTAAACCCTGCTGACGAGCAAAACAAGAACTAGCGAGGATGTTACTGCTCTAGGCACCTACCCATAGCACAGGACATCTGGTCGCCCAGCAATCACCTACATTGAACAGCTATGTTGTGGCATGGAATGACACCCTAATGACATTTGCTAAACCCTGCTGACGAGCAAAAGAAGAACTTGCGCGGATGTTACTGCTCTGGGCACCAAGCCATAGCAGTGGACAACGGGTCGCCCAGCAATAACCTATATTGACCAGTATGTTATGACACGGAATGACACCCTAATGACATTTGCTAAACCATGCTGACGAGAAAAACAAGAACTAGCGCGGATGTTACTGCTCTGGGCACCTAGCCATAGCACAGGATATCTGGTCGCCCTCCAATCACCTACACTGACCAGCTATGTTATGACACGGAATGACACCCTAATGACATTTGCTAAACCCTGCTGACGAGCAAAACAAGAACTAGCGCGGATGTTAGAGCTCTGAGCACCTACCCATAGCACAGGACATCTGGTCGCCCAGCAATCACCTACATTGACCAGCTATGTTATGACACGGAATGACACCCTAATGACATTTGCTAAACACTGCTGACGAGCAAAACAAGAAGTAGCGCAGATCTTACTGCTCTGGGCACCTACCCATAGCACAGGACATCTGGTCGCCCAGCAATCACCTACATTGACCAGCTATGTTGTGACATGGAATGACACCCTAATGACATTTGCTAAACCCTGCTGACGTGAAAAACAAGAAGTAGTGCAGATCTTACTGCTCTGGGTACCTACCTATAGCACAGGACATCTGGTCACCGAGCAATCACCTACATTGACCAACTATGTTGTGACAAGGAATGACACCCTAATGACATTTCTAAACCCTGCTGACGAGCAAAACAAGAAGTAGCGCGGATGTTACTGCTCTGTTCACCTAGCCATAGCACAGGACATCTGGTCGCCCAGCAATCACCTACATTGACCAGCTATGTTATGACACGGAATGACACCCTAATGACATTTGCTAAACCCTGCTGACGAGCAAAACAAGAACTAGCGAGGATGTTACTGCTCTAGGCACCTACCCATAGCACAGGACATCTGGTCGCCCAGCAATCACCTACATTGAACAGCTATGTTTTGACATGGAATGACACCCTAATGACATTTGCTAAACCCTGCTGACGAGCAAAAGAAGAACTAGCGCGGATGTTACTGCTCTGGGCACCAAGCCATAGCAGTGGACAACGGGTCGCCCAGCAATAACCTATATTGACCAGTATGTTATGACACGGAATGACACCCTAATGACATTTGCTAAACCATGCTGACGAGAAAAACAAGAACTAGCGCGGATGTTACTGCTCTGGGCACCTAGCCATAGCACAGGATATCTGGTCGCCCTCCAATCACCTACACTGACCAGCTATGTTATGACACGGAATGACACCCTAATGACATTTGCTAAACCCTGCTGACGAGCAAAACAAGAACTAGCGCGGATGTTAGAGCTCTGGGCACCCCCCCATAGCACAGGACATCTGGCCGCCCAGCAATCACCTACATTGACCAGCTATGTTATGACATGGAATGACACCCTAATGACATTTGCTGGACCCTGATGACGGGCAAAACAAGAACTAGCGCGGATGTTACTGCTCTGGGCACCTAGCCATAGCACAGGACATCTGGTCGCCCAGCAATCACCTCCACTGACCAGCTATGTTATGACATGAAATGACACCCTAATGATATTTGCTGGACCCTGATGACGGGCAAAACAAGAAGTAGCGCGGATGTTACTGCTCTGTTCACCTAGCCATAGCATAGGACATCTGGTCGCCCAGCAATCACCTACATTGACCAGCTATGTTATGACATGGAATGACACCCTAATGACATTTGCTGGACCCTGATGACGGGCAAAACAAGAACTAGCGCGGATGTTACTGCTCTGGGCACCTAGCCATAGCACAGGACATCTGGTCGCCCAGCAATCACCTACATTGACCAGCTATGTTATGACATGGAATGACACCCTAATGACATTTGCTGGACCCTGATGACGGGCAAAACAAGAAGTAGCGCGGATGTTACTGCTCTGTTCACCTAGCCATAGCACAGGACATCTGGTCGCCCAGCAATCACCTACATTGACCAGCTATGTTATGACATGGAATGACACCCTAATGACATTTGCTAAACCCTGCTGACGTGAAAAACAAGAAGTAGTGCAGATCTTACTGCTCTGGGTACCTACCTATAGCACAGGACATCTGGTCACCGAGCAATCACCTACATTGACCAACTATGTTGTGACATGGAATGACACCCTAATGACATTTCTAAACCCTGCTGACGAGCAAAACAAGAAGTAGCGCGGATGTTACTGCTCTGTTCACCTAGCCATAGCACAGGACATCTGGTCGCCCAGCAATCACCTACATTGACCAGCTATGTTATGACACGGAATGACACCCTAATGACATTTGCTAAACCCTGCTGACGAGCAAAACAAGAACTAGCGAGGATGTTACTGCTCTAGGCACCTACCCATAGCACAGGACATCTGGTCGCCCAGCAATCACCTACATTGAACAGCTATGTTTTGACATGGAATGACACCCTAATGACATTTGCTAAACCCTGCTGACGAGCAAAAGAAGAACTAGCGCGGATGTTACTGCTCTGGGCACCAAGCCATAGCAGTGGACAACGGGTCGCCCAGCAATAACCTATATTGACCAGTATGTTATGACACGGAATGACACCCTAATGACATTTGCTAAACCATGCTGACGAGAAAAACAAGAACTAGCGCGGATGTTACTGCTCTGGGCACCTAGCCATAGCACAGGATATCTGGTCGCCCTCCAATCACCTACACTGACCAGCTATGTTATGACACGGAATGACACCCTAATGACATTTGCTAAACCCTGCTGACGAGCAAAACAAGAACTAGCGCGGATGTTAGAGCTCTGGGCACCCCCCCATAGCACAGGACATCTGGCCGCCCAGCAATCACCTACATTGACCAGCTATGTTATGACATGAAATGACACCCTAATGACATTTGCTGGACCCTGATGACGGGCAAAACAAGAACTAGCGCGGATGTTACTGCTCTGGGCACCTAGCCATAGCACAGGACATCTGGTCGCCCAGCAATCACCTCCACTGACCAGCTATGTTATGACATGAAATGACACCCTAATGATATTTGCTGGACCCTGATGACGGGCAAAACAAGAAGTAGCGCGGATGTTACTGCTCTGTTCACCTAGCCATAGCATAGGACATCTGGTCGCCCAGCAATCACCTACATTGACCAGCTATGTTATGACATGGAATGACACCCTAATGACATTTGCTGGACCCTGATGACGGGCAAAACAAGAACTAGCGCGGATGTTACTGCTCTGGGCACCTAGCCATAGCACAGGACATCTGGTCGCCCAGCAATCACCTACATTGACCAGCTATGTTATGACATGGAATGACACCCTAATGACATTTGCTGGACCCTGATGACGGGCAAAACAAGAAGTAGCGCGGATGTTACTGCTCTGTTCACCTAGCCATAGCACAGGACATCTGGTCGCCCAGCAATCACCTACATTGACCAGCTATGTTATGACATGGAATGACACCCTAATGACATTTGCTGGACCCTGATGACGGGCAAAACAAGAAGTAGCGCGGATGTTACTGCTCTGTTCACCTAGCCATAGCACAGGACATCTGGTCGCCCAGCAATCACCTACATTGACCAGCTATGTTATGACATGGAATGACACCCTAATGACATTTGCTGGACCCTGATGACGGGCAAAACAAGAAGTAGCGCAGATGTTACTGCTCTGGTCACCTAGCCATAGCACAGGACATCTGGTCGCCCAGCAATCACCTACATTGACCAGCTATGTTATGACATGGAATGACACTCTAATGACATTTGCTGGACCCTGATGACGGGCAAAACAAGAACTAGCGCGGATGTTACTGCTCTGGGCACCTAACCATAGCACAGGACATCTGGTCGCCCAGCAATCACCTACATTGACAAGCTATGTTATGACATGGAGTGACACCCTAATGGCATTTGCTGGACCCTGATGACGGGCAAAACAAGAAGTAGCGCGGATGTTACTGCTCTGGTCACCTAGCCATAGCACAGGACATCTGGTCGCCAAGCAATCACCTAAATTGACCAGCTATATTATGACACGGAATGACACCCTAATGACATTTGCTGGACCCTGCTGACGAGCAAAACAAGAAGTAGCGCGGATGTTACTGCTCTGGTCACCTACCCATAGCACAGGACATCTGGTCGCCCAGCAATCACCTACATTGACCAGCTATGTTATGACATGGAATGACACCCTAATGACATTTGCTGGACCCTGATGACGGGCAAAACAAGAACTAGCGCGCCTGTTACTGCTCTTGGCACCTAGCCATAGCACAGGACATCTGGTCGCCCAGCAATCACCTAAATTGACCAGCTATATTATGACATGGAATGACACCCTGATGACATTTGCTGGACCCTGATGACGGGCAAAACAAGAACTAGCGCGGATGTTACTGCTCTGGGCACCTAGCCATAGCACAGGACATCTGGTCGCCCAAAAATCACCTACATTGACCAGCTATGTTATGACACGGAATGACACCCTAATGACATTTGCTGGACCCTGCTGACGAGCAAAACAAGAAGTAGCGCGGATGTTACTGCTCTGGTCACCTAGCCATAGCACAGGACATCTGGTCGCCCAGCAATCACCTACATTGACCAGCTATGTTATGACATGGAATGACACCCTAATGACATTTGCTGGACCCTGATGACGGGCAAAACAAGAACTAGCGCGGCTGTTACTGCTCTTGGCACCTAGCCATAGCACAGGACATCTGGTCGCCCAGCAATCACCTACATTGACCAGATATGTTATGACATGGAATGACACCCTAATGACATTTGCTGGACCCTGATGACGGGCAAAACAAGAAGTAGCGCGGATGTTACTGCTCTGGGGACCTAGCCATAGCACAGGACATCTGGTCGCCCAGCAGTCACCTACATTGACCAGCTATGTTATGACATGGAATGACACCCTAATGACATTTGCTGGACCCTGATGACGGGCAAAACAAGAAGTAGCGCGGATGTTACTGCTCTGGTCACCTAGCCATAGCACAGGACATCTGGTCGACCAGCAATCACCTACATTGACCAGTTATGTTATGACATGGAATGACACCCTAATGACATTTGCTGGTCCCTGATGACGGGCAAAACAAGAACTAGCGCGGATGTTACTGCTCTGGTCACCTAGCCATAGCACAGGACATCTGGTCGCCCAGCAATCACCTACATTGTCCAGCTATGTTATGACATGGAATGACACCCTAACGACATTTGCTGGACCCTGATGACGGGCAAAACAAGAACTAGCGCGGATGTTACTGCTCTGGGCAACTAGCCATAGCACAGGACATCCTGTCGACCAGCAATCACCTACATTGTCCAGCTATGTTATGACATGGAATGACACCCTAATGACATTTGCTGGACCCTGATGACGGGCAAAATAAGAAGTAGCGCGGATGTTACTGCTCTTGGCACCTAGCCATAGCACAGGACATCTGGTCGCCCAGCAATCACCTACATTGACCAGATATGTTATGACATGGAATGACACCCTAATGACATTTGCTGGACCCTGATGAAGGGCAAAACAAGAAGTAGCGCGGATGTTACTGCTCTGGTCACCTAGCCATAGCTCAGGACATCTGGTCGCCCAGCAATCACCTATATTGACCAGCTATGTTATGACACGGAATGACACCCTAATGACATTTGCTGGACCCTGATGACGGGCAAAACTGAACTAGCGCGGATGTTACTGCTCTGGGTACCTAGCCATAGCACAGGACATCTGGTCGCCCAGCAGTCACCTACATTGACCAGCTATGTTATGACATTGAATGACACCCTAATGATATTTGCTGGACCCTGATGACGGGCAAAACAAGAAGTAGCGCGGATGTTACTGCTCTGTTCACCTAGCCATAGCATAGGACATCTGGTCGCCCAGCAATCACTTACATTGACCAGCTATGTTATGACTTGGAATGACACCCTAATGACATTTGCTGGACCCTGATGACGGGCAAAACAAGAACTAGCGCGGATGTTACTGCTCTGGGCACCTAGCCATAGCACAGAACATCTGGTCGCCCAGCAATCACCTACATTGACCAGCTATGTTATGACATGGAATGACACCCTAATGACATTTGCTGGACCCTGATGACGGGCAAAACAAGAACTAGCGCGGATGTTACTGCTCTGGGCACCTAGCCATAGCACAGGACATCTGGTCGCCCAGCAATCACCTACATTGACCAGCTATGTTATGACATGGAATGACACCCTAATGACATTTGCTGGACCCTGATGACGGGCAAAACAAGAAGTAGCGCGGATGTTACTGCTCTGTTCACCTAGCCATAGCACAGGACATCTGGTCGCCCAGCAATCACCTACATTGACCAGCTATGTTATGACATGGAATGACACCCTAATGACATTTGCTGGACCCTGATGACGGGCAAAACAAGAACTAGCGCGGCTATTACTGCTCTGGGCACCTAGCCATTGCACAGGACATCTGGTCGCCCAGCAATCACCTACATTGACCAGCTATGTTATGACACGGAATGACACCCTAATGACATTTGCTGGACCCTGATGACGGGCAAAACAAGAAGTAGCGCAGATGTTACTGCTCTGGGCACCTAGCCATAGCACAGGACATCTGGTCCCCGAGTAATCACCTACATTGACCAGCTATGTTATGACATGGAATGACACGCTAATGACATTTGCTGTACCCTGATGACGGGCAAAACAAGAACTAGCGCGGATGTTACTGCTCTGGGCACCTAGCTATAGCACAGGACATCTGGTCGCCCAGCAATCACCTACATTGACCAGCTATGTTATGACATGGAATGACACCCTAATGACATTTGCTGGACCCTGATGACGGGCAAAACAAGAAGTAGCGCAGATGTTACTGCTCTGGTCACCTAGCCATAGCACAGGACATCTGGTCCCCGAGTAATCACCTACATTGACCAGCTATGTTATGACATGGAATGACACCCTAATGACATTTGCTGGACCCT
Organism: Acanthosepion lycidas; assembly: GCA_963932145.1. Lineage (NCBI taxonomy): Eukaryota > Metazoa > Mollusca > Cephalopoda > Sepiida > Sepiidae > Acanthosepion > Acanthosepion lycidas. The sequence goes on from OZ010612.1 coordinate 65,049,665, forward strand.
GATGACGGGCAAAACAAGAACTAGCGCGGATGTTACTGCTCTGGTCACCTAGCCATAGCACAGGACATCTGGTCCCTGAGTAATCACCTACATTGACCAGCTATGTTATGACATGGAATGACACCCTAATGACATTTGCTGGACCCTGATGACGGGCAAAACAAGAACTAGCGCGGATGTTACTGCTCTGGGCATCTAGCCATAGCACAGGACATCTGGTCGCCCAGCAATCACCTACATTGACCAGCTATGTTATGACATGGAACGACACCCTAATGACATTTGCTGGACCCTGATGACGGGCAAAACAAGAACTAGCGCGGATGTTACTGCTCTGGGCACCTAGCCATAGCACAGGACATCTGGTCGCCCAGCAATCACCTAAATTGACCAGCTATGTTATGACATGGAATGACACCCTAATGACATTTGCTGGACCCTGATGACGGGCAAAACAAGAAATAGCGCGGATGTTACTGCTCTGGTCACCTAGCCATTGCACAGGACATCTGGTCGCCCAGAAATCACCTACATTGACCAGCTATGTTATGACATGGAATGACACCCTAATGACATTTGCTGGACCCTGATGACGGGCAAAACAAGAACTAGCGCGGATGTTACTGCTCTGGGCACCTAGCCATAGAACAGGACATCTGGTCGCCCAGCAATCACCTACATTGACCAGCTATGTTATGACATGGAATGACACCCTAATGACATTTGCTGGACCCTGATGACGGGCAAAACAAGAACTAGCGCGGATGTTACTTCTCTGGTCAGCTAGCCATAGCACAGGACATCTGGTCGCCCAGCAATCACCTACATTGACCAGCTATGTTATGAAATGGAATGACACCCTAATGACATTTGCTGGACCCTGATGACGGGCAAAACAAGAACTAGCGCGGATGTTACTGCTCTGGGCAGCTAGCCATAGCACAGGACATCTGGTCGCCCAGCTATCACCTACATTGAGCAGCTATGTTATGACATGGAATGACACCCTAATGACATTTGCTGGACCCTGATGAAGGGCAAAACAAGAAGTAGCGCGGATGTTACTGCTCTGGTCACCTAGCCATAGCACAGGACATCTGGTTGCCCTGCAATCACCTACATTGACCAGCTATGTTATGACATGGAATGACACCCTAACGACATTTGCTGGACCCTGATGACGGGCAAAACAAGAACTAGCGCGGATGTTACTGCTCTGGGCATCTAGCCATAGCACAGGACATCTGGTCGCCCAGCAATCACCTACATTGACCAGCTATGTTATGACATGGAATGACACCCTAATGACATTTGTTGGACCCTGATGACGGGCAAAACAAGAAGTAGCGCGGATGTTACTGCTCTGGGCACCTAGCCATAGCACAGGACATCTGGTTGCCCAGCAATCACCTACATTGACCAGCTATGTTATGACATGGAATGACACCCTAATGACATTTGCTGGACCCTGATGACGGGCAAAACAAGAAGTAGCGCGGATGTTACTGCTCTGGTCACCTAGCCATAGAACAGGACATCTGGTCGCCCAGCAATCACCTACATTGTCCAGCTATGTTATGACATGGAATGACACCCTAACGACATTTGCTGGACCCTGATGACGGGCAAAACAAGAACTAGCGCGGATGTTACTGCTCTGGCCACCTAGCCATAGCACAGGACATCCTGTCGACCAGCAATCACCTACATTGTCCAGCTATGTTATGACAAGGAATGAAACCCTAATGACATTTGCTGGACCCTGATGACGGGCAAAAGAAGAAGTAGCGCGGATGTTACTGCTCTTGGCACCTAGCCATAGCACAGGACATCTGGTCGCCCAGCAATCACCTACATTGACCAGATATGTTATGACATGGAATGACACCCTAATGACATTTGCTGGACCCTGATGAAGGGCAAAACAAGAAGTAGCGCGGATGTTACTGCTCTGGTCACCTAGCCATAGCTCAGGACATCTGGTCGCCCAGCAATCACCTATATTGACCAGCTATGTTATGACACGGAATAACACCCTAATGACATTTGCTGGACCCTGATGACGGGCAAAACTGAACTAGCGCGGATGTTACTGCTCTGGGTACCTAGCCATAGCACAGGACATCTGGTCGTCCAGCTGTCACCTACATTGACCAGCTATGTTATGACATTGAATGACACCCTAATGATATTTGCTGGACCCTGATGACGGGCAAAACAAGAAGTAGCGCGGATGTTACTGCTCTGTTCACCTAGCCATAGCATAGGACATCTGGTCGCCCAGCAATCACTTACATTGACCAGCTATGTTATGACTTGGAATGACACCCTAATGACATTTGCTGGACCCTGATGACGGGCAAAACAAGAACTAGCGCGGATGTTACTGCTCTGGGCACCTAGCCATAGCACAGAACATCTGGTCGCCCAGCAATCACCTACATTGACCAGCTATGTTATGACATGGAATGACACCCTAATGACATTTGCTGTACCCTGATGACGGGCAAAACAAGAACTAGCGCGGATGTTACTGCTCTGGGCACCTAGCTATAGCACAGGACATCTGGTCGCCCAGCAATCACCTACATTGACCAGCTATGTTATGACATGGAATGACACCCTAATGACATTTGCTGGACCCTGATGACGGGCAAAACAAGAAGTAGCGCAGATGTTACTGCTCTGGTCACCTAGCCATAGCACAGGACATCTGGTCCCCGAGTAATCACCTACATTGACCAGCTATGTTATGACATGGAATGACACCCTAATGACATTTGCTGGACCCTGATGACGGGCAAAACAAGAACTAGCGCGGATGTTACTGCTCTGGTCACCTAGCCATAGCACAGGACATCTGGTCCCCGAGTAATCACCTACATTGACCAGCTATGTTATGACATGGAATGACACCCTAATGACATTTGCTGGACCCTGATGACGGGCAAAACAAGAACTAGCGCGGATGTTACTGCTCTGGGCATCTAGCCATAGCACAGGACATCTGGTCGCCCAGCAATCACCTACATTGACCAGCTATGTTATGACATGGAATGACACCCTAATGACATTTGCTGGACCCTGATGACGGGCAAAACAAGAACTAGCGCGGATGTTACTGCTCTGGGCACCTAGCCATAGCACAGGACATCTGGTCGCCCAGCAATCACCTAAATTGACCAGCTATGTTATGACATGGAATGACACCCTAATGACATTTGCTGGACCCTGATGACGGGCAAAACAAGAAATAGCGCGGATGTTACTGCTCTGGGCACCTAGCCATTGCACAAGACATCTGGTCGCCCAGAAATCACCTACATTGACCAGCTATGTTATGACATGGAATGACACCCTAATGACATTTGCTGGACCCTGATGACGGGCAAAACAAGAACTAGCGCGGATGTTACTGCTCTGGGCACCTAGCCATAGCACAGGACATCTGGGCGCCCAGCAATCACCTACATTGACCAGCTATGTTATGACATGGAATGTCACCCTAATGACATTTGCTGGACCCTGATGACGGGCAAAACAAGAACTAGCGCGGATGTTACTTCTCTGGTCAGCTAGCCATAGCACAGGACATCTGGTCGCCCAGCAATCACCTACATTGACCAGCTATGTTATGAAATGGAATGACACCCTAATGACATTTGCTGGACCCTGATGACGGGCAAAACAAGAACTAGCGCGGATGTTACTTCTCTGGGCAGCTAGCCATAGCACAGGACATCTGGTCGCCCAGCAATCACCTACATTGACCAGCTATGTTATGACATGTAATGACACCCTAATGACATTTGCTGGACCCTGATGAAGGGCAAAACAAGAAGTAGCGCGGATGTTACTGCTCTGGTCACCTAGCCATAGCACAGGACATTTGGTTGCCCTGCAATCACCTACATTGACCAGCTATGTTATGACATGGAATGACACCCTAACGACATTTGCTGGACCCTGATGACGGGCAAAACAAGAGCTAGCGCGGATGTTACTGCTCTGGGCATCTAGCCATAGCACAGGACATCTGGTCGCCCAGCAATCACCTACATTGACCAGCTATGTTATGACATGGAATGACACCCTAATGACATTTGCTGGACCCTGATGACGGGCAAAACAAGAACTAGCGCGGATGTTTCTGCTCTGGGCACCTAGCCATAGCACAGGACATCTGCTCGCCCAGCAATCACCTACATTGACCAGCTATGTTATGACATGGAATGACACCCTAATGACATTTGCTGGACCCTGGTGACGGGCAAAACAAGAACTAGCGCGGATGTTACTGCTCTGGGCACCTAGCCATAGCACATGACATCTGGTCGCCCAGCAATCACCTACATTGACCAGCTATGTTATGACATGGAATGACACCCTAATGACATTTGCTGGACCCTGATGACCGGCAAAACAAGAAGTAGCGCGGATGTTACTGCTCTGTTCACCTAGCCATAGCACAGGACATCTGGTCGCCCAGCAATCACCTACATTGACCAGCTATGTTATGACATGGTATGACACCCTAATGACATTTGCTGGACCCTGATGACGGGCAAAACAAGAACTAGCGCGGATGTTACTGCTCTGGGCACCTAGCCATAGCACAGGACATCTGGTCGCGCAGCAATCACCTACATTGACCAGCTATGTTATGACATGGAATGACACCCTAATGACATTTGCTGGACCCTGATGACGGGCAAAACAAGAACTAGCGCCGATGTTACTGCTCTGGTCACCTAGCCATAGCACAGGACATCTGGTTGCCCAGCAATCACCTACATTGACCAGCTATGTTATGACATGGAATGACACCCGAATGACATTTGCTAAACCCTGCTGACGAGCAAAACAAGAACTAGCGCGCATGTTACTGCTCTGGGCACCTAGCCATAGCACAGGACATCTGGTCGCCAAGCAATCACCTACATTTACCAGCTATGTTATGGGACGGAATGACACCCTAATGACATTTTCTGTACCCTGATGACGAGCAAAACAAGAAGTAGCGCGGATGTTACTGCTCTGTTCACCTAGCCATAGCATAGGACATCTGGTCGCCCAGCAATCACTTACATTGACCAGCTATGTTATGACTTGGAATGACACCCTAATGACATTTGCTGGACCCTGATGACGGGCAAAACAAGAACTAGCGCGGATGTTACTGCTCTGGGCACCTAGCCATAGCACAGAACATCTGGTCGCCCAGCAATCACCTACATTGACCAGCTATGTTATGACATGGAATGACACCCTAATGACATTTGCTGGACCCTGATGACGGGCAAAACAAGAACTAGCGCGGATGTTACTGCTCTGGGCACCTAGCCATAGCACAGGACATCTGGTCGCCCAGCAATCACCTACATTGACCAGCTATGTTATGACATGGAATGACACCCTAATGACATTTGCTGGACCCTGATGACGGGCAAAACAAGAAGTAGCGCGGATGTTACTGCTCTGTTCACCTAGCCATAGCACAGGACATCTGGTCGCCCAGCAATCACCTACATTGACCAGCTATGTTATGACATGGAATGACACCCTAATGACATTTGCTGGACCCTGATGACGGGCAAAACAAGAACTAGCGCGGCTATTACTGCTCTGGGCACCTAGCCATTGCACAGGACATCTGGTCGCCCAGCAATCACCTACATTGACCAGCTATGTTATGACACGGAATGACACCCTAATGACATTTGCTGGACCCTGATGACGGGCAAAACAAGAAGTAGCGCAGATGTTACTGCTCTGGGCACCTAGCCATAGCACAGGACATCTGGTCCCCGAGTAATCACCTACATTGACCAGCTATGTTATGACATGGAATGACACCCTAATGACATTTGCTGTACCCTGATGACGGGCAAAACAAGAACTAGCGCGGATGTTACTGCTCTGGGCACCTAGCTATAGCACAGGACATCTGGTCGCCCAGCAATCACCTAAATTGACCAGCTATGTTATGACATGGAATGACACCCTAATGACATTTGCTGGACCCTGATGACGGGCAAAACAAGAAGTAGCGCAGATGTTACTGCTCTGGTCACCTAGCCATAGCACAGGACATCTGGTCCCCGAGTAATCACCTACATTGACCAGCTATGTTATGACATGGAATGACACCCTAATGACATTTGCTGGACCCTGATGACGGGCAAAACAAGAACTAGCGCGGATGTTACTGCTCTGGTCACCTAGCCATAGCACAGGACATCTGGTCCCTGAGTAATCACCTACATTGACCAGCTATGTTATGACATGGAATGACACCCTAATGACATTTGCTGGACCCTGATGACGGGCAAAACAAGAACTAGCGCGGATGTTACTGCTCTGGGCATCTAGCCATAGCACAGGACATCTGGTCGCCCAGCAATCACCTACATTGACCAGCTATGTTATGACATGGAACGACACCCTAATGACATTTGCTGGACCCTGATGACGGGCAAAACAAGAACTAGCGCGGATGTTACTGCTCTGGGCACCTAGCCATAGCACAGGACATCTGGTCGCCCAGCAATCACCTAAATTGACCAGCTATGTTATGACATGGAATGACACCCTAATGACATTTGCTGGACCCTGATGACGGGCAAAACAAGAAATAGCGCGGATGTTACTGCTCTGGTCACCTAGCCATTGCACAGGACATCTGGTCGCCCAGAAATCACCTACATTGACCAGCTATGTTATGACATGGAATGACACCCTAATGACATTTGCTGGACCCTGATGACGGGCAAAACAAGAACTAGCGCGGATGTTACTGCTCTGGGCACCTAGCCATAGCACAGGACATCTGGTCGCCCAGCAATCACCTACATTGACCAGCTATGTTATGACATGGAATGACACCCTAATGACATTTGCTGGACCCTGATGACGGGCAAAACAAGAACTAGCGCGGATGTTACTTCTCTGGTCAGCTAGCCATAGCACAGGACATCTGGTCGCCCAGCAATCACCTACATTGACCAGCTATGTTATGAAATGGAATGACACCCTAATGACATTTGCTGGACCCTGATGACGGGCAAAACAAGAACTAGCGCGGATGTTACTGCTCTGGGCAGCTAGCCATAGCACAGGACATCTGGTCGCCCAGCTATCACCTACATTGAGCAGCTATGTTATGACATGGAATGACACCCTAATGACATTTGCTGGACCCTGATGAAGGGCAAAACAAGAAGTAGCGCGGATGTTACTGCTCTGGTCACCTAGCCATAGCACAGGACATCTGGTTGCCCTGCAATCACCTACATTGACCAGCTATGTTATGACATGGAATGACACCCTAACGACATTTGCTGGACCCTGATGACGGGCAAAACAAGAACTAGCGCGGATGTTACTGCTCTGGGCATCTAGCCATAGCACAGGACATCTGGTCGCCCAGCAATCACCTACATTGACCAGCTATGTTATGACATGGAATGACACCCTAATGACATTTGTTGGACCCTGATGACGGGCAAAACAAGAAGTAGCGCGGATGTTACTGCTCTGGGCACCTAGCCATAGCACAGGACATCTGGTTGCCCAGCAATCACCTACATTGACCAGCTATGTTATGACATGGAATGACACCCTAATGACATTTGCTGGACCCTGATGACGGGCAAAACAAGAAGTAGCGCGGATGTTACTGCTCTGGTCACCTAGCCATAGAACAGGACATCTGGTCGCCCAGCAATCACCTACATTGTCCAGCTATGTTATGACATGGAATGACACCCTAACGACATTTGCTGGACCCTGATGACGGGCAAAACAAGAACTAGCGCGGATGTTACTGCTCTGGCCACCTAGCCATAGCACAGGACATCCTGTCGACCAGCAATCACCTACATTGTCCAGCTATGTTATGACATGGAATGAAACCCTAATGACATTTGCTGGACCCTGATGACGGGCAAAAGAAGAAGTAGCGCGGATGTTACTGCTCTTGGCACCTAGCCATAGCACAGGACATCTGGTCGCCCAGCAATCACCTATATTGACCAGCTATGTTATGACACGGAATAACACCCTAATGACATTTGCTGGACCCTGATGACGGGCAAAACTGAACTAGCGCGGATGTTACTGCTCTGGGTACCTAGCCATAGCACAGGACATCTGGTCGTCCAGCTGTCACCTACATTGACCAGCTATGTTATGACATTGAATGACACCCTAATGACATTTGCTGGACCCTGATGACGGGCAAAACAAGAACTAGCGCGGATGTTACTGCTCTGGGCACCTAGCCATAGCACAGAACATCTGGTCGCCCAGCAATCACCTACATTGACCAGCTATGTTATGACATGGAATGACACCCTAATGACATTTGCTGTACCCTGATGACGGGCAAAACAAGAACTAGCGCGGATGTTACTGCTCTGGGCACCTAGCTATAGCACAGGACATCTGGTCGCCCAGCAATCACCTACATTGACCAGCTATGTTATGACATGGAATGACACCCTAATGACATTTGCTGGACCCTGATGACGGGCAAAACAAGAAGTAGCGCAGATGTTACTGCTCTGGTCACCTAGCCATAGCACAGGACATCTGGTCCCCGAGTAATCACCTACATTGACCAGCTATGTTATGACATGGAATGACACCCTAATGACATTTGCTGGACCCTGATGACGGGCAAAACAAGAACTAGCGCGGATGTTACTGCTCTGGTCACCTAGCCATAGCACAGGACATCTGGTCCCCGAGTAATCACCTACATTGACCAGCTATGTTATGACATGGAATGACACCCTAATGACATTTGCTGGACCCTGATGACGGGCAAAACAAGAACTAGCGCGGATGTTACTGCTCTGGGCATCTAGCCATAGCACAGGACATCTGGTCGCCCAGCAATCACCTACATTGACCAGCTATGTTATGACATGGAATGACACCCTAATGACATTTGCTGGACCCTGATGACGGGCAAAACAAGAACTAGCGCGGATGTTACTGCTCTGGGCACCTAGCCATAGCACAGGACATCTGGTCGCCCAGCAATCACCTAAATTGACCAGCTATGTTATGACATGGAATGACACCCTAATGACATTTGCTGGACCCTGATGACGGGCAAAACAAGAAATAGCGCGGATGTTACTGCTCTGGGCACCTAGCCATTGCACAAGACATCTGGTCGCCCAGAAATCACCTACATTGACCAGCTATGTTATGACATGGAATGACACCCTAATGACATTTGCTGGACCCTGATGACGGGCAAAACAAGAACTAGCGCGGATGTTACTGCTCTGGGCACCTAGCCATAGCACAGGACATCTGGGCGCCCAGCAATCACCTACATTGACCAGCTATGTTATGACATGGAATGACACCCTAATGACATTTGCTGGACCCTGATGACGGGCAAAACAAGAACTAGCGCGGATGTTACTTCTCTGGTCAGCTAGCCATAGCACAGGACATCTGGTCGCCCAGCAATCACCTACATTGACCAGCTATGTTATGAAATGGAATGACACCCTAATGACATTTGCTGGACCCTGATGACGGGCAAAACAAGAACTAGCGCGGATGTTACTTCTCTGGGCAGCTAGCCATAGCACAGGACATCTGGTCGCCCAGCAATCACCTACATTGACCAGCTATGTTATGACATGTAATGACACCCTAATGACATTTGCTGGACCCTGATGAAGGGCAAAACAAGAAGTAGCGCGGATGTTACTGCTCTGGTCACCTAGCCATAGCACAGGACATTTGGTTGCCCTGCAATCACCTACATTGACCAGCTATGTTATGACATGGAATGACACCCTAACGACATTTGCTGGACCCTGATGACGGGCAAAACAAGAACTAGCGCGGATGTTACTGCTCTGGGCATCTAGCCATAGCACAGGACATCTGGTCGCCCAGCAATCACCTACATTGACCAGCTATGTTATGACATGGAATGACACCCTAATGACATTTGCTGGACCCTGATGACGGGCAAAACAAGAACTAGCGCGGATGTTTCTGCTCTGGGCACCTAGCCATAGCACAGGACATCTGCTCGCCCAGCAATCACCTACATTGACCAGCTATGTTATGACATGGAATGACACCCTAATGACATTTGCTGGACCCTGGTGACGGGCAAAACAAGAACTAGCGCGGATGTTACTGCTCTGGGCACCTAGCCATAGCACATGACATCTGGTCGCCCAGCAATCACCTACATTGACCAGCTATGTTATGACATGGAATGACACCCTAATGACATTTGCTGGACCCTGATGACCGGCAAAACAAGAAGTAGCGCGGATGTTACTGCTCTGTTCACCTAGCCATAGCACAGGACATCTGGTCGCCCAGCAATCACCTATATTGACCAGCTATGTTATGACATGGTATGACACCCTAATGACATTTGCTGGACCCTGATGACGGGCAAAACAAGAACTAGCGCGGATGTTACTGCTCTGGGCACCTAGCCATAGCACAGGACATCTGGTCGCGCAGCAATCACCTACATTGACCAGCTATGTTATGACATGGAATGACACCCTAATGACATTTGCTGGACCCTGATGACGGGCAAAACAAGAACTAGCGCCGATGTTACTGCTCTGGTCACCTAGCCATAGCACAGGACATCTGGTTGCCCAGCAATCACCTACATTGACCAGCTATGTTATGACATGGAATGACACCCTAATGACATTTGCTAAACCCTGCTGACGAGCAAAACAAGAACTAGCGCGCATGTTACTGCTCTGGGCACCTAGCCATAGCACAGGACATCTGGTCGCCAAGCAATCACCTACATTTACCAGCTATGTTATGGGACGGAATGACACCCTAATGACATTTTCTGTACCCTGATGACGAGCAAAACAAGAACTAGCGCTGATGTTACTTCTCTGGGCACCTAGCCATAGCACAGGACATCTGGTCGCCCAGCAATCACCTACATTGACCATCTATGTTATGACATGGAATGACACCCTAATGACATTTGCTGGACCCTGCTGACGAGCAAAAGAAGAACTAGCGCGGATGTTACTGCTCTGGGCACCTAGCCTTAGCACAGGACATCTGGTCGCCCAGCAATCACCTACATTGACCAGCTATGTTATGACATGGAATGACACCCTAATGACATTTGCTAAACCCTGCTGACGAGCAAAACAAGAACTTGCGCGGATGTTACTGCTCTGGGAACCTAGCCATAGCACAGGACATCTGGTCGCCCAGCAATCACCTACATTGACCAGCTATGTTATGACACGGAATGACACCCTAATGACATTTGCTGGACCCTGCTGACGAGCAAAACAAGATCTAGCGCTGATGTTACTGCTCTGGCCACCTAGCCATAGCGCAGGACATCTGGTCGCCCAGCAATCATCTACATTGACCAGCTATGTTATGACACGGAATGACACCCTAATGACATTTGCTGTACCCTGATGACGAGCAAAACAAGAACTAGCGCTGATGTTACTGCTCTGGGAACCTAGCCATATCACAGGACATCTGCTCGCCCAGCAATCACCTACATTGTCCAGCTATGTTATGACACGGAATTACACCCTAATGACATTTGCTTGACCCTGCTGACGAGCAAAACAAGCACTTGCGATTCATCTAAAGTTCTGGATACCTTGCCATGGCGATAGAGTGGTTGGTCGCTCAACAATCACCTACATTGCCCAACTATGTTACGACAACCTTTCGATGACACTGTTGGCGGGCAAGACAAGAATTTGCGAGTAACCTACATTTCTGAACATCAACCACCTACACTGGCCAACCAACTAGAGACACAGGAGGCTATCCTAAAGACATTCCGACCTGGATGCAAGACCGTGATGCTTGGCATTTTAGGCTCGTAAATCCCTGATATTATCACTGGTATTGTTATAGCCCTCGAACAATCAATACTTTCAATTTCTGCTTTCCATATCATTATATTGGGAGACATCTTTCTGTAGTTTCCATGGAGGCGTTTCTTTCGGTGAAGACAGAGATGTCAATGAGCTCATATTTTCTTCTCCACGCTCAGCATGATATCAGATCTGTTGGCCTTAATTTATTTATCATTTTCCATTGGTATGTCCCAGAGAATTGCAGCTTCATCGTTTTTCTGTTACAGTTGATTCTTCACGTCTTTTACTTTGATTTTATAACCCTTACAAATTGTTCAGTGGAGATATGCTGTTCCTTTGTTCTGCCTTTGTATGTATTCTGTTTTGGGCCATCCATAGATTAGATCGGTCTAACGTTTTTATTATTTGTTGGTTATCCTGCATATTGGCTTGGATTTGTCTTTCAAGTTCTTGTTTTAATCGGTCTTAATACACAGGTCTAGAGTAGTAATATAAAAAAAAAATCATATCTTCGGACAGTTCTTTTTTAGCCATTGATTTATCTGTGCTTATTACACATATTTATAGTTGACTTGCTTGTGGTATTGCTTTTTTAGGGATTCTTTTTTCTGCTAGTTTACTCGTTACCACTTCAAGAGCTTTTTTATATATATAAATATCCAAGTGATTTGCATTTAAAGTTAAGCTATGGGCTCCAGTTGTCGGCAAAGTTCCGCGAAGTCTAGCACTGTTTCCATTTTCATGTATTAATGTGATACGAGTTTTGTATTCTACTCCTACCAAACATTTCACTGACCAAACAAAACTCGACATTTCTATCAGCCATGAAGTTAACTAAAAGTTGAGGTAGTAAGAAACAGTTTAATACAGTTTGTGTAGTGATGAACGTGACATCTTGGGTAGAAATTTAAATACGAAACGCCAATATAACTTCCCGGGCCGATAGCTGCTAAGCTATACATACCTTCACTAAATGCAGATTTCCGTAATTAATCGATTTTTTATAAAGAATTCTAGTAGTAGTAGTAGCAGAAGTAGTAAAAGGCAGTTTGTTTTTTTTCAAATCTCGAATGCATCTATATCGATTCAGTCTATACTTCTTTGAAAACTGAGAACTGGCGCTACATAATCACAAACAAATAACTGTACTAAATATCAGAAACCACATCTGTTGAGGACTTAAGATGGTTTGTTATTATTTTTAGTAGTTTTAGTAGTCGTATTAGTAGTAATATGAGGAAGTCATTTCAAATTTATTTGCTATTATTTTTAGTTGTTGATGCTTTTTGTTATTGCTTACCAATATATCGACCTCTATACATTATTTAATGGCGAATGCTAAATGTTTTGTACGCAATTTAATTAATTGTATTTTTAGATAATAACAGTTATGTTGTTACAAGTCATATTAATCAACCCATGGGGGAAATGTCTCAGAGTTTACATTTGATATCGATATTTTTCTGTTAATTTTATACAGGGTCTCCATAAAGTTCGTGTCCACTTTAAAAAATTAATAACTTTATTTGTATTTGCAATAGAAATAATCTGTAAAAAATGTTATAAAGTTTAATGTACCTAGTTTTAAGTATAGCTAAAATACCTAATGTGATTTCAGATATTACTGTAAATCAATTGGCAAATGTTTTCTGTGAACTGCAAAATCGTATTACCCTTTGTATTGCTAATGATGGAAGACATGTGGAAACTTAAATAAAATTTCAATAAAACGTTAAAAAAATATAGATTTACTTCTTTCTAATCCTTTTTACAAATTATTTCTATCGCAAATTCCAATAAACTTGTAATTTTTTAAAGAGCACACGAAATTTATGGACACCCTGTACATTAGTGGTAGTGTATTTTGACTCAGACCTTCTGCGGTTGACATTTGAGCTCAGATAGTAAAAAAAAATAGGGACGTTGATTTTGATTGGCTGAGCCGAACGTGGAAATTAGTTACAGATTAAGGTTTTACGAGAGTTACTGTTTCAAGTCGTGTTAGATTGCTTTTTTGCACCCTCCACCCTCAGTGGGGAGGGGTTTTTTTCGGGAGTTGGTTGTTACACCTCAAAAGAAATGGACGTGCGCGATTTCGTGTTTGATAGCGGTTTCCTTGTAGGTGGTGTAGTAAACCCGATTTGATAGAATGTACGTCGGCGACACTAATAAAAAGAAGTGAGTTAAAAGTTTTCTCTCATGAAGCTTTTCTTCCCTGAACCCAAAGAACAATACGCGGAACCGACTAAGAAGTGGATTGAAATAAAACGACCAGCGATCACCGGCCAGACGAGATGAGATCAACCAACACCAAACCCACCACTAACAATGAAGTGTATATTACACGTGGATTCGTATCTTACCCAAGTGCATTTGCGCTTAAGTTAATATAATGAAACCAACTTAAATTCGAACCCCGGACGTCAATTAGCAATTCCGATACGTTACATATTACCCTATCCGCACATCCAAACCAAGCTTACAGCACCCGGTATTCTGAAGCGTTTACACATTTAGGTACTGAACGTAAGTCAGAAGTAGATAATATTTGTGGAATTACCCCACTTTTCTGTCATACTCTTTTTCCTAATTCACCCAGAGACGGTAAGGTGTAGGTCGCTTAGACACGTTCCCTTCTCTTGGTCATCTGTTGAATTTTGAACTCTCTCACACATAAGCATATATACACAGTTGCCTACAACACATGCTTGTTACACTTCTACACAAACCCCTGTACTCGCTTTATGTTCATTGTTCCGCAACACGCAACAATATTCTATTATTTGTATATACCCTTGTTTTGTTAATGTTTACTTATCGTTTGTTTACATATATATTTATATATATATATATATATATATATATATATATATAGAGAGAGAGAGAGAGAGAGAGAGAGAGACAGACAGACAGACAAACAGACAGACAGACAGAGAGATACATTTGTTGTTAAAATTCCTTTTATTACCGGGGCTCACATTCCAAGTCCGGCCTTTTTGTTGAGGTACAAATATACCAGAAGTCACGTGTTTCGAATTTAAACGCAATAAACATACTTCAGTAACATCTTTAATGCATTTGACAGCTCATGCAAGATTTCTGAGAGTTAAAGAAACTTGGAGAAAAGTGTAACTCAAGTAGCATTAGCTGCTCGGTCAATGAATGCCGAATGTTTCCTTATAAGGGAACGGCTAATATTACCATTACCATTAGAGATGATCCCAGCCCGATGTCCAGGGAGTGAAGAAAAGCGTAAATCAAGTTACATTGGCTGCTCGGTCAATGAATGCCGAATGTTTCCTTGTAAGGGAACGGCTAATATTACCATTAGAGATTAGGAGAACAGATACTACACTTTGATCCCAGCTCGATGTCAAGGGAGTGAAGAAAAGCGTAAATCAAGTAGCATTGGCTGCTCGGTCAATGAATGCCGAATGTTTCCTTATAAGGGAACGGCTAATATTACCATTATCATTACGGATGCTCTTTAGAGGCTGAAACAAAGTATTCGAACCGTTTATAAATAATAAATCTATTATAACTCTGAAGAAGCTATCTGCTTTTACGAGAAAATAATCAATATTGCTATTAAAAGAATTGTTGATCCAAAGTAAATCAGACTAGAGTTACGTTAAGGCCCCCAAATCGCCCTGTTTCACACGTCTTCGTGATGTTAGCTTTTCTTGCTTGATCATTTATATATAGCGAGTTCGATCCTCACCGGGTACTTCATATTTTTCGGCTATGTGCCACAAGTAAGTTATGCTTTGAAAGCTTTTGAGCATTTCAGTGTGGTGAAATGCTTACCGAGCTTACTGATCGATAAATATTGATTTGTGAGTTCGATCCTCATTGTCAATATTTTGAGTGCTTCCACCTAGTTTAATTACTACTGCGATAGATTGATTTGCTTTTTAAAACGGCATATATTATGGGTCATTCATTTAATATCGATATTTTTCTGTTAATTTAGCCTAAAATATTAATTTGCCCTAAAATTATTAATTTATATTTACTAAAATTCACACCAAATCTCTCATAGCGACGACTTTCCATTACACTCCGGTTGGGTTGTCCTTTGCGATCGCTTTAAATGTGGGCTACACGGATGCGCTATTTCTAAGTGTGGGGTCCACGTTGCACTCATCCCGATAAAATAGACAAAAGCATTTTTTTCCTTCTTTTAAAAATTCCTTTTAAATATTCGCACTTACGAAATTCGAATAACTCACCGAATTTTGGTAATTTTCAATCTAAGTGTTGGAGTTGTTGTTCAAAATATGCCAAAAATATAATAAAAAAACAAAAAAAATTGATTTAAAATTTATAATTTCTTGGGGTGAATTAATATTTTAAAGTACACCAACTTTCCGGATGTTTTAGAATATTCTCTTAATAAAATGAATATATAATATCTGGCGTCTTTACCTTTATTCTTTGTTTTGTTTTACGGCATATCAACATCAATAAGTTATTCAATGCAGAAAAGATTTTTTGGATAGGTTCGTATGAATAAGTATGTATTCTTTATATAAAAGATTTTGTTGATTAGAGTTTTGGTTTATTTTGTTTTACGGCATATCAATCCCAATGAGTTATTTAATGCCGACAAGATTTTTTGGATGTGTTTGTATGAATAGAATATATATTCAGTTTTCATTGACATATATTTGCAAAGATGGTTTTGTCAGCAGTCAAATGTATTGCTAGTTATTTTTTTAATGTATTGCTGGTATTTTTACTATAAAAAATTTATTATTATCTATTTGTATACTTTTATAGCTTTTTGACCGCGGTTTGCGGGTTAAATATTTACTCCTAGCATGGCACCCTAACAAGTGCTAGCACCACGCGTCAGGGTGAACTTGGGGATAACAGCGATTAACAGGTGGTTCCACGCTCTTCAAAACCAGCTATCTTCCGATCAGAGTCTTCCCTTCCGGATATAGTTTGTCGTCCAACCCAAGACGTCTTTATTCTTTACAATATAAATAATGAAAAATCCTCCCCCAAGAAATAACTTGACTAGAACTCGTGCCACAAGTTCTCGTTTCAAGTTTGTCTCACGAATCTACATGCGAGTGGACCAAAACCTTCGTTCGTGAATTGGGTGGCCTGATTATTCTGGGGCAGGTTACAGGACTACTAATAATTGACGATATAAAAAAATCAGGGTATCTTTCGTGATATATTAATTATGAGTTCAAACTTCGGGTCAGGCAGTTACGGCCCGCGGTCAAATTTCATATATAACCCCCATCATATGTCATAGAATATATCATTTATGGTCCGCCAGTATTGTCAATCCGATTATGTAAAGTACATAACTGAGAAACAAAATTTAATGTTTTACTAAAAGATTGCATTATCACTGGGTTGCCGATCTTTTGCAATGTAATACTGACCTTTCGCTTTCACAGCCAATTTCTAAAATCACTGACCAGACCACAGCCTTTGAAACAGACTTGGCCTACACTATCACCCTTCAAATTGGACAAGTTATTTGTTTTGGTCATCTTAGATGAATAAATTCTAAAATCTTAGTGAATTAAATTTGTTTTGTGTTGTATCAAAATCATTTATAAATATATTTGTACACTTGGACTTGTGTCACTTAATGTTTTCTACTTCTTAATAAGATGAATGTAATCAATAACCTCTCGTGTGAGGTCTCCCCCTGCCTCTGTTTACACCGAACAAACTTGTAGTGTGAAGGGCTGGACTATTCAGGACAGCCTTCATATGGTACGCTTGATTATCACACAGGTCGACAGTGAAGCCGCGCCGATCAATTTAGATCAGTCCGAGGCATTCGATAGGGTGGACCATCGATTTCTGGAGGCTGTCCTTTCGGCGGCCGGTTTTGGGCCGGACTTTCGCTCTTGGATCCCATTTCTGTATGCGTTCTCCGAATGCGTCGCGAATCAGATGACGAGGGCGAATTCTGGAAGGAAGACTCTCGAAAGAATTTCCCATCGCTGAGAAGTGTGCACTCGCGCGAGGGGGAGCCCCCTGCCTCCGTCTACACCGAAGCGAGTGCTCCTTTTAGCGTGAATGTCGTATTGCCCTGAAACACCTCTTACGGGCCTCGGATGGCCACTACAGCCTCAAGCCGTAGTCTTGAAATGCATTATATCATGGCCGGAATGACATACTGCAGTCCATATTTCACATTAGTGCAGGCAAGTTATATCTTTTGGTCATCTTAGACGAATAAATTCTAAAATCTTAGTGAATTAAATTTGTTTTGTATTGGTCAAAATAAGTTATAAATATACTTGGATAGTTGGACTTGTGTCATTTTGTTTTCTACTTCTTAATAAGATTAATATTTGTGTTATGTTCCTATTCATATATTTTTAAATGAAAAGTTCACAGACAACATTAATTATCAATAATATGTAATGTTTAAGATTAACCCAAGATATAGCTTCCAGAAATTTCTTTTTAGCTTTAGATTTTACACACCAATGTGTCCAAATAAACAAGCTTGAAAATGTGTTATATGCTTTGCTATTCAGATTAACATGCTCAGTTTGTTTATTATACTTTGACTTTGCTTAACTTCAGCCTTACTCAGGTATCTTGGTAAAAAACATCTTGTAATTTCCAACTGAACTCTTTATTCAATCAACAAAGGTACTGCTTTTCATGCTTCGGAAATATTTCATATCTGTTAATTTTCAGTTTTATTAGCTTTTTGATGGCATGACTTTCTGTTGAGTGTCTTGGCTTTAAGTAAAGATAGTATTTCTCTTTATGCTACGTCTACTGGGGAGGTTGTCAGTACTTAACACTGGTATATCCAAAGGTTGGCCTGGGGAGCAGTTATGGTCAAATTACATATGGACTCCATCCTCTGTCATAAAATCTATCACTTATGGCCTGCCTATATTGTCAGTCAGAGTATGTGAAGTACACACCGAAGAAATGCAGATTTCATGTCTTAGCAAAAGATGGCAGCAGCACTGTTTGGCTGCCCTCTTGCAGTGTGACCCTGACCTTGGCTCTTGGCCCTTTCCAGCCAATATCTGATATCACTGCCTTTGAACCAGACCTGCCCTACATACTGGAGAGCTGATTTTAGTATCAGCCTTCACATTAGTGTAGGCAAGTTATTTGTTTTGGTCATCTTAGACGAATAAATTCTTAGTGAATTAAATTTGTTTTGTGTTGGTCAAAATAAGTTATAAATATACTTGGACATTTGGACTTGTGTCATTTTGTTTTCTACTTCTTAATAAGATGAATATATGTGTTATGTTCCTATTCATAGGTTTTTAACTTAAAATTTCACAGACAACATAATTTTTTTTAAGCATTTCACCGCAAGCAAGGCGGGAAGCTACTAGGAAGCAAGGGATTACAAAGAGTTGGAGCTAGAACAAATAGGAGTGATAGAGGAAAGGATGAAGAGAAGGATAGGGGATAGATCAGGGCATCTATTATAATTAAAAATAACAAATAATTGTATTAAAAATTCATTTTTCATCGATTTTTTTTTTTTTTTTTTGCTTTCAGAAGATTTTGTCCATATTCATAAAAACAAATAAAAGCAAAGCAAAATATTTGAAATAAAATAATATCTTTGTTTTATTGAGTTTTGCATGTTACAATTCAGAGCTTATTTTCAGGTAGGGCGGTCCAATTAAAAACAAAAAAATACATGATTTGCATTCCTCAAAGCCTTGTGCTTTTAACTATTGTAATCAGCAAACCTGACACGATTGAATTTCTAGAGTTTTCATAAAATTATTTAGGGGAGGGGGTAATAAATATGAAAAAAAAAATCTGCCATGACTTTAATAAGAAAAACAACATATTTATAATAATTTCGATCCCCTGTGAATATTTCCTGAAAGTTTTATTAACATCCAATAATTATTTTTGCAAGATTTTCCAAATTAATGTTTCACAAAAAATAAAAATAAAATAATGCTAAAAATTGTCTATGTTATTTTACTAGTTCCGGTCATACAAAGAGAAACAAGGATTTTTTAATCAAAATTCAGAATGTTCTAAAAAGAAGAAAAATTTTAAAAAATAGTTACAATAAACTTTGATCTTTCCTCTTAATAATAATATAAACATTTAGACGATAACATTTTGTTCTCATCAAATTTGGCGTCTTTTTCATCATGTTATGCTCTTTTTTTAGCGATCTCATATAGGTACCTATTTTAACTTGACAAGATTTATCATCCAGTATGTAGTGTTTAAGATTAAGGTGAGGTATATTGTAGCATCCTGAAAGTTCTTTTTCTCTCAAACATATTTTACTTCATCTTATATAAGCTTTAGATTTGACAGGTTGAGTGATTTTGGTAAGGCTTTTTTAAATTTATTTGTCATCCTTGTGAAGAAATGAAAATATACCATTTGCAATAAAAGTTTCATAAAATAGTTCATTTGTATATAAATTTAATCGTTCAAAGTATGTCAATCAAAATGGTTGACCCACAAACATATTCATCGCATCAAGTCTAGCCCTCTTAGAGAAAAATTTGGCCACCCCTAGTGTAATCAATAACATCTAGAAATTGTAAATTCAAAGAACTGAGATCCAATTCCAGTCGTTTTCATTATATTCACTTACACTCAAATACCCTTGGGAAAGCTATGAAGCCACATTTTTTCCCCCTGCTATGGGATAATTAGTGATAAGGCTTATTCTTACTTGATTGTCACTTGATAAGTAATTTAATAAGTACGGGATTAGTGGCAAGGTCTAATCATTTTACAATAGATATTGCAAGAGATGTAACCGTAGGTTCTATGCTAACAGTTTCTTCCATAATAGTTTTTGCTTGTAGAACTCTCTTCCGGTATATTGATTTCCAGTTAACTTTGATTTTGAAAGATTTAAATCCAGTGTCAATCGTTATTTTCTGTCTGTTTAATTCTAGTTCTTTTATTATTCTATCTTTTTAATAGTGATTTTACTCATATTCTTTAACAATCAATAAATTTTCTTAGTGGCTTTATTATCTTGCTTATGGTGAAATGATTAAAAATATTAAATAAATTATAAACTCTACCTACATCAAGTTTTTGACTAAAGTACAAACAGAACTCCGTCTAATTATTGACTCAAGTACAAACAGGAACTCCGTCTAATTATTGACTCAAGTACAAACAGGAACTCTGTCTAATTATTGAGTAAAGTATAAACCCGATCAATGTTTACCATTTGACACAGTCCAACTTTTAGACGCAATTAACTGCCATTCAACAATATTTCGGTCTTGGATGGTTGGCTTTTAATTTATAGCGGTGAAATAAATTCTGGGCATGTTAAAATAATTCGAAAAATACTTCCTTACTTTTCTGCCTTAGTTGAGTGAATTGTACTTCATAGTTTAGAAATACGTAATTACTTACAAAAACATAATGATACTTTTTTGTTTTTAATCACGTGACACACCCGGTATTTTGAGATCAAAGACAAAAGCGAGAAATCAAAAATATCAATAATAATAGCGATATTACTAAAGGAATATTTTCAGAGAATCTCGTTTTGCATATGTGCATAAATCTTCCAGTTCATTGCCTCAATTATTCACTTGGCTTACTGAAGACAACGTTTAATTTAGGGAGTGCCGAAAACTCTTCGCTTTCAGTTTATATAAATATTTTATTTCCAAATCAGTTTATGGTTAAATAACGCCTGTAGCAGTGGTATTAGGTTGGTGCAAAAATAATGACATAATAACGACGTATAACGTCGTTTTTTGACATATTTTTTAAGGTAAAAAAACGACACTATTACGTCATTATTTTTGCACCAAACCTAATACTTGCTCGATTACCTCGTTAATAATTGTTGGTTTTGTACGTGGGAACACTTAATGTTGCAAAGTAGTGATTCTTAACGGGAATCCTTAAAGGTCAAATGTTGACCGGAGAAATATTTTAAATTACCCTGGAGACACCGGAAGCAGTGTAGTCATCAGTCAGGATTTATACATTTTGATTTTGTAAATAAAATGCCTGTTATATGGAATTTATATATCTGATTATGTAGACTTGAAAATTTTAACACCAAATGTAGGCCCCAAGGAGAAAGAAGGTTGAGAAACGCTCTTCTCAAGGATTAGAAGGGTAAAATCCGACACAAAAATCAGGTTTTTTTTATAATGCAAAAATATCGGTGAAAGAAAGTGATTGCGGTTTCGGTCAATCTTCCGGCGGAGGAAATTCAATAAGAACGGGAACGTGGCACCGTCTCTAAAAAGGAAAGGGTAGCGATTACTAATTATACCAAAATCATGGATTGCAGCTGAAAAACATGATTACATCGGTATGAAAGTCTCGAAATGTTGAGACTGTTTAACGTATTCTAACATTAGATGCGAAACAAGTGCACCGAAAATCACTTTTCACTAGGGCGTCTCAAAGGCTAGAATCTTTTTACACTAATGGTAATTTTAGTACTAGCTCTTTTCCTAAAACGAAACATTTAACATCCTTTGACTGAGCTGCCAGAAATGCTTTTGGCCGTAGTTCATAAAATCTTTCTCTTAAAAGAATTATTCAGGAAAATGTTATTTATTCTTTGATGTGTTGATGAGCATTTTCTTCCTGATCTTTTATTTGATGTCATGTGAAATGCCAATATCTTGATTATGACATTATTTTCTCTTTAATTTGCATGCCCTATTCATTGTCGCTGTTACCGCAGTTGGTAGTTCTTTGTTCGTGATTCTTTAGCGCCAGTCCACAATTTGAAAGAAGGATTATCTTTCCTATGACCCTCAGGCGTTTTCCCCATTGTAATTAGGAAGTAGTCATAGACGTCTAACAGTTTACATATTTCCGAACGGGTTTGCCAACATGCATGACATCCATATAAACATCTTGATATTATATGGCGTTTTAAGGACATAAGTCAAGTTATCAAGTTAAAGTTTTGGCTTCATAGCAATTGAGGATGTCGAGTGTAACCTCCAGAGTCTGACTGATAAATTGTCAAATTTACATAAAAATGGAAATAACACTGACATCTTCTTTCAATATATATATATATATATATATATATATATATATATATATATATATATATATATTATATTATATATATATATATATATATATATATATATATATATATATATATATATATATATTGAATAAAAAAATTCCAAGAGGATAGAATCCAAGTAGAACTCAATGTCCAGGACAGAGTAAGGATATAATAAGAAAGCTTAAACACTAGTCTACAACAGTCCACAGAATCAGAAGAACCCAGTCATGACTGCCAGACAGTTTTTGCAACTACATCATCCCTTACATCTTACCACTTAATAACCCAAACTATTTTATCGAATATTTCAAAATATTTCTGTGTAATTTTGGTATATATATATATATATATATATATATATATATATATATATATATATATATATATATATATATATATATATATATTTTATAATAATAATAATAATAAAAGGCCTTAAACACTAATATTCCATGGTCATAATTTATTCCATTAGAATCGTAAATACGATCCAATTCATCAGACCTACAAATTTGTGGGTCTGATGAATTGGATCGTATTTACGATTCCAATAGGAATAAATTATGACCATGGAATATTAGTGTTTATGCCCTTTTATTATATATATATATATATATATAAAAGGCCGAAAGTAGGGGGCACCCAGCGAGAATCGAACTCACTGCCCAGTGGTAATTGTTCTAGCGAGACAAGCTTGCTAATCATTACACCGCATCGAGGTGCCCCACAGCTAAATAATTATATGATTGTTACCCGTGGCTTTCAAGACAAGGAAATTTCTGTTAATTCTTCTTGGTGTAGGAGTATTTTATGTCTTTCTTATAAAGATTGTTCAGAAAAAATCTCGTGTAAAATTTTACTCTCTGTGTGTGTGTGTGTTATTAGGTTGGTGCAAAAATAATTACGTAATAATGTCGTTTTTTGACGTTAAAAAATACGTCAAAAAACGACATTATTACGTCATTATTTTTGCACCAACCTAATATTATATTTGAACTTTGACTGTTTCTCCCTATGGAATCAACGCCTTCCTGTCCGTCATCAAGGCGAGACTTCAAAATCGAGGATATCTGATGTGGTTTTATCTGGAGAGGCGTTCGCCCACATCGACTTGTTTATGGCATGGTACACGCGAATAAATCCCACTCTCGATTTTATTACAGATATGTGGAAAGAAGGAATAAGGGAATATCTACCAAGCCACACTTCGGTCACATCTGCTCGTGAGACTGATTATGATGATGAAAATTATTCACATGCATAATTGGGGACTCGTGGATATATTTCATAATTATCAGTTAAATAAAAGAATTATAATGAAACATTTGCCTTCATACATAAAATTAATCGAAGCCTACAGAATTTGTTTTTCAAATTTTCTTTTAGCAGATAGCAAAAAGCAAATATAAACGCCTACAACTTCTATATTATACTTTGGCACGTCAACACAGGGAACAGAATATATATTCCATTTTGTTCACAGACAAAATACAAAGGTCAATATCATTAAATAGATAACTGCTTCTTGATTCTACCATCAGCCAGGCCTTAAGTGTTCAGTTTCTACTTCCGGTCAATCGTTATTCATGAGAGTGCAACAGCCTGAACGTCCAGCGAAGTGTCAACATAAAAGACAGTTATATAGTTAAGCTGAATTTAAACTGCAGGTTACCTGTCATCTTTCTTGATTTATTTATTTGTTTGTTTATTCTTTGTTTACCTCACAGCTATTTCCATATCACTGTCTCTGGCCGGTTATGTCTTAAGTTCTCCTTCTTTTCTTTTCTTTTTTTTTCTAGAACATTTTATTTCTTTCTACAATCCTTTTTATTTCAAGATTGTATTAATTTGCGCTTTTTCTATTCATTATTCATTATTCGTCATTTATCATCTGCCTCTTTGATATTTTTTTTCTCTTCGTCCCCTCGCCATTTTTCTCGTTCACTTTATCGGAGATTTTTTTTCCCCATGAAATTGTTTTCTCCGATTTTGGCTACAAATGTTTTACTTCTTCATATCCTACCATTTCTACCAGTTTTTCTTCACTGATCAATCTTTCTTTATTCCCATATCCATTCTTTATTTCTTCCTATCATCATGCTTTTTCTTTCGTTATTCGTTACGTATCGTCTGCCTCTTTGACTTTTTCTTTTCGTCCTCTCGTCATTTTTTTCGTTACTTTCAATTCATGAAGCGATGTCTCATAGGACAGACGGGCTTCTATAGCTGTATATATATATATATATATATATATATATATATATATATATATATATATATATGAAGAAATGTACATAATATGATATATTATTTGTACAAATACCAAAGAAATTTTCAAGTGCTGAAATTATTTATTATAAAATATAACAATTCCGGTAATGGAAAATTGCTTCGGCATGAAACTCAGAATTGTGCAATTAAATTAAAAAAATATGCATATATCTTAATATATATATATATATATATATATTAAATGGGTCTGTATATATTGAGCACTATTTTTTTCTTACTCTATAGACTATTTATATGTATTTGTATACGATCGCTGGCTCGTATACCTATCTATATCTACGAATTCGGTTATATATATATATATATATATATATATATATATATATATATATATATATATATATATATATGCAGTTTTTAGCTTCAGTTTTGAAATATGGTTGTTACTGTGTAGCGAAAAAACATATTTTAAATCAGTTAATTTAACATATATATATATATATATATATATATATATATTGACTGACTTTTCATCTCCCGAGTATGCCCGTATGTGTTGGAATGTTTAGCAAATGCAGAATCAAGGAAAAGTCTGCTAAGGGACATATGTTTTTTTTCAACACTCTTTTCACCAATATGTCGTTTATACTATAAGACTGCAGAACTGGATTGGGATAGAATTCATCTAGTACTGCGCTTAATTTCATAAAATATACTAAGTAGTACTAAATACAAAATCTAAAAAGTACTAAATGCAAAAGCTCATCACAAAAAATAAAATTTAAATATTAACAGAAGAGGTAATAGGAATCTACAAAACGGCTATGGTAAATAATTGAATCCGAGTTGACAGATCAGGACCAATAATATTACAGATTCTTAATTGTATTTTTAAAGATATAGTATACATTAACATTCTTATGTTCAGGTAATTTTTGTTTTTTGCTTCATTATATATATATATATATATATATATATATATATATATATATATATATATATATATATATATATACACATTTACTGCTATCAGAAGCAGATTTTTTCTCTCCTGATGATGGCCATGTTGACTGAAACTAATCGAAGAATCTAAATGAAATAATAATAAAAACGAAGGAATATTAATATACAACCCAGTGTGTCTGATGATTTAAATTTTTTAATATTTTTTATTGTTCAATTAATATATATATATATATATATATATATATATATATATATATATATATATATATTGTGTGTGAGAGATGATTAAGGCAGCATTTTTTCATTGATGCATGTTATATTAAGTAATATAGACAAGTGTTGTCTATTTTATGTAAATTCTTTCCACATCGTCTGATAATCTTAATGATATTATCATTAAAAGATGAAAGATAATCACAATATTGATACATATTTTTTAATCCTATCTAAGCTTTCGGCTTACATAAGCCATTATCAAAGATGACAATTACATTACATATATTACATATTAAACAATACACGGACAAAACAATAATGATAGGCTGTTTATGTTAATATGGAAAATTTCCAAGCAACGACAAACTGGTACATATAAGACGTGGAAACGAAATTCGCACCGCTTCTTAAGACGTCACACATGACCACGCGAGAGTGAAAACGAGAAGTATTAAGGATGGGAAGCCGTTGGTATAAACCAATGCCTTCTGTTACCAATTATAGACATTTAATTATATTTGTGGAGATTTCATAGTTTATTTTGTTCAGGTTAGCTTTCAACTGTTTTATATATATAGCTTCAAGAATTTTTAGTTTTTGTTTATTGTTTTCATGTTTAAGTATAGTTGTGTTTTCAACAATGATTTTCCAGGCATGTTGTTTTAAATACCTAAAAATCTTAGAGTTATCATTCAAATGTCATGTCAAGCGTCATGAAAGGGAGTTTGTGGTGTATAACCAACATAAATATTATTTAATTCGTTGAAGATACAATCTCCCAATGGGCACTTGAATTTGTAAAGGAATCATTGCGAATAATTGAGTTGGATATACTAGATTTAGTGTAGTATATGATTAACTTAATTTTTTTTTGCTAGGATCTGTTGCAGATATATTAGTATTTACTAATTTTTTAGTATATTTTCATCTTGTTTATATTTGTATGCATTTGATTACCATATAGAAGATTAATATTTTTGAGATCAGTAGAAGCAGTATTATGTAGTATTTGCTTAGTATTGAGATTTCTAAGAAAGCATGTTATTTGTTTATCTACTATATAGTTTAGGAAGCTATTTTTAATAAGTGTTTGTTTTATATTCTTCAGTTCAATGTAATTTTTACAGTGAAAAAAAGAGTATAAAACAAACGTCATGAGCTGCAGTGGGATTTTCGTTTCCAGCGTCTTATATGCACGATTTTGTCGTTGCTTGGAAATCTTACATCAAAACATAAACAGACTATCATTATTGTGTTGTCCGTGTAATATAATAATAGTTTATAATATATAATAATAATTTAAAATATAATAATAGTTTAATATATTGTAATGTAATTGTTAACTTTGATAATGGCTTATGTAAGCCGAAAGCTTAGATAGGATATATATATATATATTTATATATATATATATATATATATATATATATATATATATTTCTGTTCAATGTTTTAATAACTTTGTAATATGTTAAATCCCCTGCTCGGTTTGAATTCAGAATTTGAAATTTTGTTTTTAATTTTACCGTGAAATATACTTTTATTCAGAATGTCAAACTTTACGTCACAAAGTTTCTCCTATTCAGGTAGTTTGATTTGGTTCTGAATTTTATGAAAAACACTTTATTTCGCAATCAACCCCATCAATTGATATGACGCCAGTAGTGAAGAAACTGGCTGTTTTTAATGATATTATAACATTATTTTGGTGTATGTATATATATATATATATATATATATATATATATATATATATATATATATATATATATATATATATATATTTCAATTAAAAGGTGCAAATATAATTTATAAATTCATGAATCATTCATACAAAAAACAAATATATATATTTGTGTGCGTGTTTATTTGTGTGTACACATGCATATATTTCTATATATGTAGTACACGTTTGTGTGTGTGTGTTAATTCTATATATATGTTGGTTTTTATTTTGTGTGTGTACGTAGTTTCTTCGTGGATGTCGGTGTGGCCGTTCGGTCTTTTATACATGTATATATATATATGCATATGTCTCTCTATTTTTGGAGTGTATGGGTATATTTTTTCTGCTTTGTTTATAACCTGACATCCTTTTTTCTATTATATATTTCATAACTTTATTCGATATATATATATATATATATATATATATATATATATATATATATATATATATATATATATATATATATATTGTTTGTTCACGTATATACGTCTTAGTATTTTTATACTTGAATCTTGGTGTTTCTGTTTATTTGTATATAATTACGTTTGCGTGCTTGTATATGCTTTAATTGTATGTACTTGTGTCTTATATAATATTCTGTTGCGTGTTTTTATATTTATTCGTCTATTCCTCTTATTCTTCGTTTTTATCTTCATTTTATTCTTTATTTTATTCTCCTTTATCAATATTTTTTTATTTCTTCTCTTCTTTCTTTCTATTTCCTGTGACGTTCGTATATTTACGTGCTTACATATTCATTTTGTGTTTGTGTATTACGATGTGATGTTGTCTGTCTTACCATTTGCAAAACCTCTTCCACTGTCTTCCTAATATGAATTCAGATTCTATAAATGTATCTAATATATAGCGACCATTGAAACTATTTGCATCAGCGTTGAGTCTAATGGAAAATTTAACATCTATCTAAGAAAAATACATAAATATATATATATATATATATATATATATATATATATTCTCTGTTTCTTCTTTGAATAATATTGTAATATTCGAATCTTAATTCATAGTTATATTTAAAATTTAAATTTAATCCTATAGCAAAATTAAAAGTTAATAAGTTATGCTGATTTCTTGTTTAATCTAATATTAATATTAAAGTATTATTAAAATTGTACCCAGGGTCCGTTTTGAATTCTCATTCTCATTTTGCTCGGCCAAAAATATGCCCATTGAACCCGTATAAACGGGTTCAGAATCGGTTTACCTCGCCGAAAGAGAATCCGCCCTTCGGCGTAGCCTCGTTCGAGTCCCTCCCTGCTCGAAGCCAGAGAGTTCAACCAATCAGCCGGTCAGCCGGTCGCCTGACTTCAGACTGAACGGTATTTAGTCACCCCCCACCTCACGAGGGCATCATATGACACAAAATGCCGGTTTAACGTGGGATCTCCGAGGCCCTTGACTCGGCCAAAAATATGCCCATTGAACCCGTATAAACGGTCGGTTTACCTCCCCGAAAGAGATCCCTCCCTTCGGCGTAGCCTCGTTCGTGTTCCTCCCCGCCTGAATGCAGTGAGTTCAACCGATAAGCTGAACTGAACTCTCTGCTTCCTTTTGAGGCGCAGTATTTATTGCGTATTGAATAGTCCATTATGTTATTATGGGTAAGGTCCCATAACAGATATGATCCAGTGCTCCTGATATTGAAATTGAGCTCCTTGATAAGATCCAAAGAATCAGTAATTTTAATGGTCCTGATCTCGTGACTGTCTTTAATCACTTACCCCTCCTCGCCGTTAGGTTGCCGCTCTGTGTCTTTTCTAAAAATGCTTCCATGCTGATTGTTTGGATGATCTCATCGATATGGTACCTAGAGTTTTTGCTTTTTTTAAAAATTTAAATACAATACTAGACTGGCGTCAAGATCTCATCAATTTATAATTGAATTGATTAAATGTAATCGTAAGTTCTATGCTATCAGTTTCTTTTGTAAGTCTTCTTGATTGTAGAACTCCCTTTTGGTACCACGCTTTCCAGCCAACTTTAAACTGCTTCATTTTAAATGCAATATCAGTCGCTATATACTGTAACGGCTTGTTACTTTTTACTTGTTCGCGCTCATTGTTAATATTTCAGTGCCTAATTCTTCCACACCCTATACCCATTTGAGACATAGTGGCTTTAATGCTTTACTTGGGGTGATAGCTATTAAACTCATATATATATATATATATATATATATAGGGTAAACCTTACCCATGATAACATAATGGACTATTCCATACGTAATAAAGACTGCGCCTCAAGAGGAAGCAGTGGGTTCAGTCTGAAGTCGGACGACCGGCTGATCGGTTGAACTCTCTGCCTTCGGGCGGGGAGGAACCCGAACGAGCGTACGCCGAAGGGCGGAGTCTCTTTCGGGGAGTTAGACTGACCCTGAACCCGTTTATACGGGTTCAAAGAGCATATTTTTAGCCGAGCCCACGGGCTCGGAGATCCCACTTTAAACCGACCTTGTGCCACATGATGCCCTCTTGGAAAGGGGTGACTAAATACTGTTCCGTCTGAAGTCTGAGTTCGGTCTGAAGTCTGGAGTGGAGTCCGTCAGGAGTGTCAGTCAGTCATTACGAGCGAGACAGTCAGTCGAGTCAGAGGCAGTCCGAAACAGAGTCGTGTTCAGACACTTACTACTAAACCTGATTGTTCGTACTAACACTTTCAACCTCTCTGTATATATTCCTGTTTGTAATATATCTGTGTTATTCCATATCCGCCTTCGAGTTCTTTAATGGTTCTATCTTGGACTATCACCGTGGTACAAGGAACCGGACCATAACAATTTATATATATATATATGTATATATATATATATATATATATATACATATAATGAAGTCTCCAATCGCATTCGACGCATGAAGGTCAAGCAGCTCAGTTCCTAGGAACCGACAACCGACACGAGCACATATGATTTGATTATAATGTTGAAGGATTTATGCAGAACCAACCACATTTTTTGAAGGGGCCGAATAAAGAGACTTAATGCACTACGTGCCACAATCCCCAAACGACCCTCAACAGGTTTTGAATTCTGAATTGTTCTACTTTTAGACAAGTTCACATCCAAAGCTATAGAACACAGTCCGTCCTGCTATTTACCCATAGATGGAGGGATAAGAAGAAGATTAATACCTTTCCAAAAGATATTAGCACCTAAGTGGATTTAACGCATTCGACTGGAATTAGAACTCGGCTCTCCAATTCTTCAATCCAAACCGATATATATATATATATATATATATATATATATATATATATATATATATATATATATATATATCACCTTGCGTTATTTTATTGATTACAGGAGATCATCTCACGTCACAGAATCAAATTACTTCCGGTTCTAGAGTCATTAAATACTTAGGTGATTTACCAGTCCTACCTTTCCCAGTTACCCATTTGCCACTTTAATTGTCCTCTCAGGTAATGACGAAGCCTAGCGCCAACTCATTATTGAAATGGGAATAGTGCAACTGAATAAACTCTAATTTGTTACGCGTTTTTCAATCCGACGATCGATTTGTTTGACATTTTTTATTCGTTTTAAATGAATGCATTTACTCTTATATTAACAGTAAAATCGCTAAATGCTGATGTGCTGTTAAGGTTATTTCGAGCTATTCAACGAGTTGAGAATATATGAAAATTTTCATGCATGGAGGAAAAGATTACATTTTCAATCGCCCACGAAGGTGTACACAATGCGTGGGAAATTTATAAGTGCACATCAATATTTATTTGGTCATATATACACCTATTCTTTCATGAATCTATTTTATATCTGGGGAATAATATAGTTTAATTTTAATACATACAAACATACACACACACACACATATATATATATATATATATATATATATATATATATATATATATATATATATATATATATGTATGCGATAGAAATGTATATACACACACCCCAAGCCGGGATCGAAACCAGAATGATTTGGTATTAGTCGGAAATTCCACACAGAGAGATAGATAGATAGATAGATAGTGTCTGTGTGTGTGAGAAAGAAAGAAAGAAAGAAAGAAAGAAAGAAAGAAAGAAAGAAAGAAAGAAAGAAAGAAAGAAAGAAAGAAAGAAAGGAAGGAAAATTGGAGTAAGAGTGGAGTATCGGATAGCGATTCGGATTGAGAAATCGAAGAGCCGAGTTCGAATTCCAGTCGAATACATTACATTCACTTACGTGCTAATACCCTTGGGAAAGGTATCAATCCTCTTCTAGATTTTTCCGGAGGAGTAATGGATAGCGGTTGGGATTGAGGAATCAGAGAGCCTAGTTCGAATTCCAGTCGAATTCATTACATACACTTACGTGCTATTACACTTGGGAAAGGTATGAATCCGCTTCCAGATTTTCCCGGAGGAGTAATGGATAGTGGGTCGGATTGAGGAATCGGAGAACCGAGTTCGAATTCCAGTCGAATCCATTACATTCACTTACGTGCTAATACCCTTGGAAAAGGTATGAATCCTCTTCTAGATTTTCCCGGAGGAGTAATGGATAGCGGCTCGGATTGAGGAATCGGAGAGCTGTTAGAATTCCAGTCGAATCCATTACATTCACTTACGTGCTAATAACCTTGGAAAAAGATATTATTCCTGTTCTTCTTTCACTAGCTATGGTTAATAGCAGGACAGATTGGGTTCTGTAGCGTTGGATGGCAACTGGTCTAGGAGAAGGACAACTCTGAATTCAAAACCTGTGGAGGGTCCCTTGGGTACTTGTGGCACCTAGTGCATTAGGTCTCTGTATTCGACCCCTTCAAAAATGTCGTTGGATCTGTATAAATCCTTCACCACTATAATCAAATCATATGTGCTCGTCTCGGCTGTCGGTTCCTAGGAACTGAGCTGCTTGACATTCATACGTCGAATACGATTGGAGAGTTCATTATATATATATATGTGTGTGTGTGTGTGTGTGTGTGTGTAGATAGATAGATAGATTAAATGCACTAAGTCTGACAATTATTTTAATATTTTTTTCTCTTTATACGTTTTTTATAGATAAAAAATATTTAAATAAGCGTTCTTTTTATTGTAAACATTATTAACTAGATTTGCCTCCCTGAATATCCGAGAAATATCGTAGGAAATAGCTATCCTCCGACAGGAATCAAACCAGTAACCAACACCGAATCGTCATTTGGCCTGACATGCTATACCATTTAGGTACAAAGAAAGCGTCTAGTTTGCAAAATCAAATTACTCTTTTTAAACAAGAAATGTCCCCTGATTGTCCTCGAACGTTCATATCTGTTCAAGGCGTATCTTACCGTAAACATATGAAAACAAACATTATGATATGGACTATAAATCTAGCGTATAAACAGAATATATATATATATATATATATATATATATATATATATATATAAACGTATTATATTAAGCAGCCGTAAGGTTGCCTCTCTGTGTCTTTTCTATAAATGCTTCCATGCTGATTGTTTGGATGAGCTCATCGATATGGTACCTAGAGTTTTTGCTTTTATTTTTTTTTAATTCAAGAATAATACTAGACAGGCGTCGAGATCTCATCAATTTACAGGAAAATGTTTTATGACTCAGATTTTTTATCTAATATTCTGGGAGTGGCTGCACAGCGTTGGACTAATTTATGGTGTGATAATTGATTTAAAAAACATTATTTCCTTCTATAATTATTAAATATAGAAGGAAAACGGATAATGCATGAATATTCGTTGTTATTTGTGTATATCATTGCATTTTTTTTTAAATGATAGATATTAATTTCCCCCATTATTTTTCCCATGATATCCTACACCTAACTCATCTAATTAACGACCCATTTATTCTTACAAGTGATTCAATCCCCAAAAGAACCGATTATCTTCACCCAATCCAACATTTACCAAAATACCACATATTCACAAGGAACCTACTAAAAACTCCATGATATAAAGATTTGGCTATGTACATTTTTTAACCAAAATATATAAAACTATTTCTTGAAATGTTGGAATGGGGCTGAATCCAAAAATAAAATACAAGACATCCAAACTAAAATAAAATGATATTTGCAAAACCCGTTCAACCCCACAGAAAAATAAGAGCATCTGCTTTATTCTACCCATAAACAGAATCAAATAACGAGCTTAGTCCGCGTGTGTGTCCAGCGTGATTTCTTCTTTTAGTCACCTATAATCGGGGCGGTTTCTTGAGGTATCTCTCTACTAATATTTTTTAAGCGATTCACCCCACTAGCACACAAGGGGTTGCAGAGAGTTGGAACGTGAAAAAATAGGAGTGATAGAGGAAAGGATGAAGAGAAGTATAGTGGATAGATCAAAGCAACTGGAGATATCTATTGACATTACATTTGAATAGTTGGAGATTATAAATAACAAGAAACAAGAAAAGGGGAGGGATTTCCACAGGCGAGAGGTGTGAGTCATGTAGTTATTGGAGTAGAAGAGACGGCTACATTTAACAGTTTCGACAGTGAAAGGGTGAGGGCGAGATGCCAGCCTAGTAGAACGCTTAAATTCATGAAGTCTGGGAACCAGCGAAAGCAGCTCGACGGAGCAGTTACCATGAAAATATTTGTAAAAATGACAGAGGGAGGTGACGGAACGTCTGTGAGAATGTGAGCAATTGATGGCCCCGGCGTTTTGTTTTTTTTTTTGTTTTTTTTACTATGGTCCTTGTCTAGTTTACCATTTTCACCATTTTGTTTTTAACCCCTTCCGTTTCTCAACTTAGTGGTGATAAACCCTACCGACGAGCTACTTTCACTAGTTCCCAGACTGCATGAATTTAAACGTGCAACTAGGCTGACATCGTGATCCTACCTTTTCACTGTCGAAACAGTTAAATGTAGCCGTCTCTTCTATTCCAATATCTTCCTGTCTCGCACCTCCCGTCTGTGCAATTCCCTGCCTTTTGTTTCCCTGATAGCTATAATCACTAACTATTCAAATGTAATGTCAATCGACATCTCCAGATGCCTTGATCTATTCCCTGAACTTCTCTTCATCTTTTCCTTCATCATGCCTCTTTACTCTCGCTTCCACTCTCTGTAACCGCTTGCATGCTAGTGGCATCACGCCTTGCTTGGGGTGAAATGTTTAAAAATTTTTTTAAAAATAAACAAACGCACGACGTTCAAACACATTACGTTGAGTGTAAGGAAGAAGAAGGAAAAGAAGGACGGTAAAACCATACAGTAATCACACCCACATTTGATACCTTTGTCACCATGAGAAATTAACGATTATGACATTTCCAGATCCAAAAAACTTTTTAAACCGGAGATCTGAAATCTTAAGCCCTTGCCTTCATATAAAAAAAAAAAAAATTATTAAGTGAATATGAGGCAGGGTAAAAAAAATTAAAACCCCACTGTTATTTTTACAATAGAATTTGCTTCCCCACTGCCACCCGTGCCAGGTAAGTATAATATTTAACTTGTCTCCCCACTGAGACATGATGTGACACACAGTCAGGTTTACTGTGGGGAACCCGAGCGCGTAAACGTGGGCCAAGGACAAAATCTCCAGCAAGCCCCTGCAACCGTCATTTGTGCAATGTTGACCAGGACCGGGCAACACGCAGTATTTATTTTCCTAGGTTACACCTCTGTCTAGGGATGGAGTCAGAGATGAGTCGCACACACCCTGAAAACAGTCGAAAGTTATTAAAAAAAAAACAACAGATAATCACATTTTACTTCAATAACAAAGAAATATTACAATCATGAACAATTACAATAGCACAACAAACATCTATATTTATCAGATGAGGTATTATGTACACTATTTACATTATTCGGATTACTGTCCTCATCTTTGTTGCCATATTTATCATAACGTTTCAGCAGTTGCATGCTACGGCCTTCGTTACTTGGAATGCTCTGGACCCTTTATTTCGCTCATTGGTGTAGAGTATTCCAGTTCCACGTGCTATGTTTTAATGGATGTCAGTTATCAGTTATCTCCTTTTAATTCCCCTCTCCAATTTCTCCACTGCCTTAACCAGGTATTGAACTCACTGGATCTAACTAACGCCTTTATCCACTGTGCCATGTCTCCTTAGGGACATCTGTTTATAACTTTCTGGGTATTATAAACCTAATGTCTTCAGCAAACATTTTTACCAGTGCTCAATGCGCGTTGGTTAGATCCAGTGACAGGACCCAAAGAGTTCTAAGTTCCATACCTTGTTAAGGCAGTGGAGAGGGCAATTAACAAGAGATAACTGACATCTATTAGGCATGGTACGTGGAACTGGAACATTCTACCCCAGCGAGCGAAATAAAGGGCTCAGTTCGACATTCCAACCACCTGAAGAAGACTGGAGCGTACAACGACCGAAACCCTGTGACAAATATGGCAACAAAGATAAGAACAATATTCCGAATAATGTAAATAGTGAACAACAAACATATATGATCAGTTTTTGAAGCATTTACATCTTAATAATGTGATCCAGCCAGCAATCTATTATTTATTTATTTTGTTAAATATTTTACTTCAGGGGTTTTAATTTCCAACATGATGAATTACATTGGATCCTATAGGTTTGATTTGTCGTAGAGTTACATGCCACCTTAATATAATTTTATTTTCAAAATGACCACAGATTTTCGATCGCATTCAGACTTATTGATATCCATTCCATTATCATCTCTCCTGTAAACCTCTTAGGTAGGCTCAGAAATCCATAGGTAATCTTAGATACATGAGAAGCATTGTCTTAATACATTCTTTTGAAACTGCGAGGATGGAACTTGTAATATTCAAAGAAAATATTTTCCATGAAAGTGAAATAGTTATCACTGATCTCTTTAACTCGTTCATCGTCTTTGACTTGTTCAACAATTTTGGGGTTGAAAATACTATCCCATATGTATACATATATATATATATATATATATATATATATATATATATATATATATATATATATCACATTGCCTCCTCCTTGCTGCATTCGTTTAGCTACAGGCACACAAAATCTATCCTGTCAAATCCATAATTTCTGTCGAGTGTCACCCGAGATTGCATTATTGGAATAAGTTAGCCTAGGAGATTTCTTGTGAAGTATTATTCACCTTTTTTCCTTATTGATTACCCCAGTTATAGCCTAACCAAAAATAGTTGTTTCATTATAACTCGCTTCTCAAAACATTTTACTTTGTTTCTAATTCCCAACTTAGTTATATTTTTAGCAGCCATCTTAAGTTCGATGCTCTATCCGATAGGTCCAATGCGGGAAATCTCTCAATAAGTTTGTTATTTTTTGTTTTTCAGTATTTTTAGATCCTTTCCAGTGCCCATGCTTCTACATATATTATAGGAAAAATGAAAAACAAAATTTATTAGATTTCAGAGGTCTTAAACTAATATTGGTTTAATTTGCATAATAATTTCTTATTACAGATGAAACGTTGAACCTACCAAAAAAATCTAATTTAATTCAAGCTTTGTGTTGACATCGAAATTAATCGTTTAAAATTGAAAAAAATGTTTACATCAAATGTGATTTGCAAAATAACAACAAACAGACTTTAATTTGGTTTTGGTCGTATTGAAATTGACAAGTAGGTCTTTCCCCGATTGACCTACCAGGACTAGGTCATGGGGGTGATATGAGCTGCGAGATTCTAGTCATAGGACTGTAGGAATTAATTATCCCTTTAGGGCAATGGTTCCAAAACAGTGAGACGTGCTTCATAGGTATGGCGGAAGAAGATAGCAGGGGAAGCAAAATAATTGAAAGACAGTCAAAGATTTAGAAATTTAGATTAAAAAATTCATATGCCAAAAATATTTATAATTTCAAAATTTAAAATATTATTATCGATTACTTGTAATTGCATGTATGAATCCCAGTTAGAAATCATTATCAAACGATTTTATCATTGTGATATTTTTGCATTATATCAAGTATTAAGAATATAGTAACTAGGCTCCTCAAATTGGAGGAGAGAGTTATCAATAATAATGTTTTAACTGCAAATTATCGATTGTTTCCTTTTAACCATCTGTCTATTTTTTTTTTCATTTTTACATGTATTTTTTATTACATAAAATTTGGTGAAGCGCAAGCAAATTTTCATCTCGAAAATTCGGGCCAAAGATGGGAAAAATTACATTATGGAATGAATGCTTTCGTTAGAGAAGGTTCTGCCTAAAATTTGAAATCCGCCAACCCTACAATTATCATGAGCCAGCAAAGTAGATTAGGCAAAAAGAGATAAAATTGTAAGGAAACTTTAGGTAGTAATGGATTAATTTCGTTACTATAAGAATTTTTTAAAGAATACATGATAAACCACTTCATGAAGAAAAAGTTCTTGCTCAAAGTAAGGTACTAAAATTAATTTTTAGCATGGAAGGCAATAATGATACGATGAAGCAAGATGTTACTGAGTGTGAGAGAATATGAGAAAAATTAGCTGTTAAGGAAAGAGGACAATAAAAGAACACAATTAAGAAGATAACGATTGATATTGCGTTTAAAGTTGACTGGTGTTGTACTGGGCTTAGGATGAAAAGATAAATTATATGAGACTGGCCGCTGGAAACACAAACACATCATGACAAGTGGTAAACTCAACAACGTATTTGATTAGTAACTGCTTTCTTTTTTGAAAGAATTCTCTTATGGGAAAATCCCACAAAAATACAGTGTCCTTTTTCAATAATATGGTAATTGGTTTTCTAAGAAATCTGGCCATGCCGATTATACGTCGTAATTCAGTTAAACTTTAACTCAGTCTTCTCTTGCTGGACTGTAGCTCCGTCTTTCCGTGCTGGGCTGTAACTCCGTCTTTCCTTGCTGGGCTGTAACTCCGACTTTCCTTGCTGGGCTGCAAATCCGTCTTTCCTTGCTGGGCAGTAACCCTGACTTTCCTTGCTGAGCTGAAAATCCGTCTTGCCTTGCAGGGCTGTAAATCCGTCTTTTCTTGTTGGGCTGTAAGTCCGTCTTTCCTTGCTGGGCTGCATCTACGTCTTACCTTGCTCGGCTGCATCTCCGTCTTACCTTGCTCGGATGCACCTCCGTGTTTCCTTGCTGTGCTGCAACTTCGTCTTTCCTTGCTGGGCTACAACTTCCTCTTTCCTTGCTGGGCTGTAACTCCGACTTTCCTTGCTCAGCTGAAAATCCGTCATTCCTTGCAGGGCTGTAAATCCGTCTTTTCTTGTTGGGCTGTAAGTCCGTCTTTCCTTGCTGGGCTGCATCTCCGTCTTACCTTGCTCGGCTGCATCTCCGTCTTACCTTGCTCGGATGCACCTCCGTGTTTCCTTGCTGTGCTGCAACTTCGTCTTTCCCTGCTGGGCTACAACTTCCTCTTTCCTTGCTGGGATGCAACTCCGTCTTTCCTTGCTGGGCTGCAACACAGTCTTTCCTTGTTGGGCTCTAACACCGTCTTTCCTTGCTGGATTGTAACTCCGTCTTTCCATGCTGGGCTGCACCTCTGTCTTTCCTTGCAAATCAAATCCGTCTTTCCTTCCATATCAAATGTCTCTGTCTTTGCCATGAAATATAGGTATAGATCTTTCTGCCGTTGTATTATTCG
This sequence comes from Acanthosepion lycidas, assembly GCA_963932145.1. Classification (NCBI taxonomy): domain Eukaryota; kingdom Metazoa; phylum Mollusca; class Cephalopoda; order Sepiida; family Sepiidae; genus Acanthosepion; species Acanthosepion lycidas. The sequence goes on from OZ010612.1 coordinate 65,089,292, forward strand.
ATTTGACCATAAAAATAACATTTCTATTATTTTTTATTTTTTTTTAAATGATATCCTTTGAGCCTTTGCCAGATCAAGGCTTTCATATGGATGTCATGCATGGCATAAAACTCGTTTAGAAATATCTAAACCAGTGGTTTACAAACTTTTTTTTTTCAAATTGGAACCGATTTTGATATGCGTGTGTGTCATCCATTCTGCGTGACATTCTTTGAACGTTACTATCATTGATATTTTTGATTTCTCGCTTTTGTCTTTGATCTCAAAATATCGGGTGTGTCACGTGATTAAAAACAAAAAGTATCATTATATTTTTGGAAGTAATTACGTATTTCTGAACTATGAAGTACAATTCACTCAACCAAGGCAGAATAGTAAGAAAGTATTTTTCGAATTATTTTAACATGACCAGAATTTATTTCACCGCTATAAATTAAAAACCAACCATTCAAGACCTAAATATTGTTGAATGGCAGGTAATTGCTTCTAAAAGTTGGACTGAGTCAAATGGTAAACATTGAACGGGTTTATACTTTACTCAATAATTAGACAGAGTTCCTGTTTGTACTTGAGTCAATAATTAGACGAAGTTCTGTTTGTACTTTAGTCAAAAACTTGATGTAGGTACAGTTCATAATTTATTTAATATTTTTAATCATTTAACCCCAAGCAAGATACTAAGGTCATTAAGACCAGTTACTGAGTGTTAGAGAATATGAGGAAAATCACTATTAAGGAGATAGAATTAAACAGATAGAAAATAACGATTGACACTGGATTTAAATCTTTCAAAATCAAAGTTAACTGGGAATCAATATACCGGAAGAGAGTTCAACAAGCAAAAAATGTGATGGAAGAAACTGTTAGCATAGAACTTACGGTTATATCTATTGCAATATCTATTGTAAAATTGCCGCTAATCACGCTCTTATTAAATTACTTATCAAGTGACAATCATGTGAGAATAAGCCTTATCACTAATTATGCCATAGCAGGGAGAGAAAAAATGTGTCTTCATAGCTTTCCCAAGGGTATTTGAGTGTAAGTGAATATAATGAAAACGACTGGAATTGGATCTCAGTTCTTTGAATTTACAATTTCGAGATGTTATTGATTACACTAGGGGTGGACAATTTTTTTTTCTGAGAGGGCGAGACTTGATGCGATGAATGTTTGTGGGTCAACCATTTTGATTGACATACTTTGAACGATTAAATTTATATACAAATGAACTATTTTATGAAACTTTTATTGCAAATGGTATATTTTCATTTCTTCACAAGGATGACAAATAAATTTAAAAAGGTCTTACCAAAATCACTCAGCCTGTCAAATCTAAAGCTTATATAAGATGAAGTAAAATATGTTTGAGAGAAAAAGAACTTTCAGGATGCTATAATATATCTCGGGTTAATCTTAAACACTACTTACTGGATGATAAATTTTGTCAAGTTAAAATAGGTACCTATATGAGATCGCTAAAAAAAGAGCACAACATGATGCCAAATTTGATGAAAACAAAATGTTATCGTCTAAATGTTTATATTATTATTAAGAGGAAAGATCAAAGTTTATTTTAATTATTTTTTTAATTTTTTCTTCTTTTTAGAACATTCTGAATTTTGATTAAAAAAACCGTTTCTCTTTGTATCACCGGAACTAGTAAAATAACAGACAATTTTTAAACGTTTGTGTGTGTGTGTGTGTGTGTGTGTGTGCATGTGTGTGAAACACGTTAATTTGGAAAATCTTGCAAAAATAAAAATAATTGTCGGAACTATTCACAGACGATCGAAATTATTATAAATATGTTGTTTTTCTTATTAAAGTCATGGCAGATTTTTTTTTTTTCATATTTATTACCCCCTCCCCTAAATAATTTTATGAAAACTCTAGAAATTCAATCGTGTCAGGTTTGCTGATTACAATAGTTAAAAGCACAAGGCTTTGAGGAATGCAAATCATGTATTTTTTTTGTTTTTAATTGGACCGCCCTACCTGAAAATAAGCTCTGAATTGTAACATACAAAACTCAATAAAACAAAGATATTATTTAATTTCAAATGCTTTGATTTACTTTTATTTGTTTTTATGAATATGGACAAAATTTTCTAAAGGCAAAATAATTTTCGATGAAAAATGAATTTTTAATACAATTATTTGTTATTTTTTTAATTATAATAGATTTTTACATTTAATTTATTAAAATATTATAAAATTAGTTAAAAGCCGTATCGGGTTTCCTAAGTGTCCTTACGAGATAGATCTTTTTTTAGCGCGTTGTAAATTGTATCATTTTGCCTAATCATAAGACCCGCAGTAATTAAGAAATGTAATTTTGTGTTTATAATCAGGCTCTAATTATAAAGTACGGAAGACCAACCAGAATACAATTAAGTTGCGTTATTTGAATTAAGCATTGTTCTCCGCTGTTAAGGCCTTTACTTTTGGGAAACACGTGTGGAGAAGTTAATTTGATTTTTCAATTTCAACCGAGAAGGTTACCTACAAGTATCAGTATCATCTTATGAAATTTATATGATCTTATTTTGATACTAATCTCGGTTTTGACATTTTTCCGTAAATGAAATATCAAAATTAATAATAAAATGAATGGAAATACAAATAACACAGTAAAATGTAATAAATGTACATAAAATTATAGTATTTTATGTACACTTCTGATAAAATTTGATAAGAAAGGTACCTATAAATTAATTAAATACCTTTCTTATGAAATATGAAATTTAATCTCACTCTTAACAGACTTATTTTAATTTCTTTATAATATATTTCCCATAAAGCATCGTAAGCGTAAAGGTGAAAGATAAGTACAAAAAAAAAATAGAGCGCTGAAAGTTTTCCTTAAAAATAACGAGGTAAATTGTTTGTTCACTTAAATGTAAATTATTTCACTTTTCTCCTTCCGTAGAACAAATTAGCCTCGCGGAATCCATCGATATGTCAGTCATCACCTGTCAAGTGACGCGAAAGTTTATGACCTGCTTTGGAATATTTTCAAATTACATCTTTTCGGCGCAGAATATAAGTTTGGTTCAAAATATTTTAAATAAGCATTATAATTTCTGATTTTCAAAAATTTTGAATGTGCTAGGAACGATTAAAAAATGTAAAAAAGTACCCCCAAAATAATTTGATCTTTTCTCTTAATAATAAGATAAACATTTAGACGATAAAATTCTGTTTTCGTCAACTTTGGCGTCTTTTTCAAATGCAGATGAACTGTCTTAGGAAAATTTTATTGTAAATGGCATATTTTTCATTTGTTCATATGAATGACAAATAAATTTAAACAGTTTTTACCAAAAGCCTGTCATAACTGAAGACCATATAAGGGGAAGTAAAATATTTCTGTGAAAAAAGAACTTCCTGGAAGCTATATCTCAGGTTAATATTAAACATTACATATTATTTCGAGAGCTCCTCTTTGCGACTACTCGGCCTCACATTGACTGCTGACCTGAGATGGAAAAAATACATTGAGTCAATAGCTTCGTCCACCGCTAGGAATGTTGGCTCCCTGTGCTGCACCATCAAATTTTTCTCGCCAGAGTAGTTCCTTCAAATCTACAAATCAACCATTCACCCTTGCATGGAGTATTGCTGCCATATATGGTCCGCAGCCCCCTTCTGTTTGTCTCAAGGTCCTTGATAAGAACCAGCGACTGATATGCAACGTAATTGGCCGTGATCTGGCATCTCGTCTGCAGTCACTCTCTCACAGACATGCCATTGCCTTCCTCTGTCTTTTTTACATATACTTTCATGTTAACTGCTCCGATGAGCTGCTTTCGCTGGTTCCCAGACTTCATGAATTTAACCGTTCTACTAGGCTGGCATCTCGCTTACACCCTTTTACTGTTGAAACTGTTAGATGTAGCATTATCTCCTACTCCAAGAGCTTTATGTCTCGCACCTCTCGCCTGTGGAACTCCCTCCCCTCTTCCTGTTTCCCTGGTAGCTATAACCTACAACTATTCAAATGGAATGTCAATCGACGTCTCCATATGCCCTGATCTATCTCTTAACCTTCTCTTCATCCTTTCCTCTATCACTCCTATTTGTTCTAGCTCCAACTCTCTGTAGCCCCTTGCGTGTTATTGGCTTCCCGTCTTGCTTGGGGTGAAACGCTTAAAAAAATTATGTTGTCTGTGAACCTTTAAGTTAAAAACATATGAATAGGAACATAACACAAACATTCATCTTATTAAGAAGTAGAAAACAAAATGACACAAGTCGAAATGTCCAAGTATATTTATAACTTATTTTGACCAACACAAAACAAATTTAATTCACTAAGAATTTATTCGTCTAAGATGACCAAAACAAATAACTTGCCTACACTAATGTGAAGGCTGATACTAAAATCAGCTCTCCAGTATGTAGGGCAGGTCTGGTTCAAAGGCAGTGATATCAGATATTGGCTGGAAAGGGCCAAGAGCCAAGGTCAGGGTCACACTGCAAGAGGGCAGCCAAACAGTGCTGCTGCCATCTTTTGCTAAGACATGAAATCTGCATTTCTTCGGTGTGTACTTCACATACTCTGACTGACAATACAGGCAGGCCATAAGTGATAGATTTTATGACAGAGGATGGGGTCCATATGTAATTTGACCATAACTGGTTCCCAGGCCAACCTTTGGATATACCAGTGTTAAGTACTGACAACCTCCCAGTAGACGTAGCATAAAGAGAAATACTATTTTTACTTAAAGCCAAGACACTCAACAGAAAGTCATGCCATCAAAAAGCTAATAAAACTGAAAATTAACAGATATGAAATATTTCCGAAGCATGAAAAGCAGTACCTTTGTTGATTGAATAAAGAGTTCAGTTGGAAATTACAAGATGTTTATTACCAAGATACCTGAGTAAGGCTGAAGTTAAGCAAAGTCAAAGTATAGTAAACAAACTGAGCATGTTAATCTGAATAGCAAAGCATATAACACATTTTCAAGCTTGTTTATTTGGACGCATTGGTGTGTAAAATCTAAAGCTAAAAAGAAATTTCTGGAAGCTATATCTTGGGTTAATCTTAAACATTACATATTATTGATAATTAATGTTGTCTGTGAACTTTTAAGTTCAAAACATATGAATAGGAACATAACACATATATTCATCTTATTAAGAAGTAGAAAACAAAATGACACAAGTCCAACTATCCAAGTATATTTATAACTTATTTTGACCAAGATTTTAGAATTTATTCGTCTAAGATGACCAAAAGATATAACTTGCCTGCACTAATGTGAAATATGGACTGCAGTATGTCATTCCGGCCATGATATAATGCATTTCGAGACAACGGCTTGACGGTGTAGAGGCCATCCGAGGCCCGTAAGAGGTGTTTCAGGGCAATACAACATTCACGCTAAAAGGAGCACTCGCTTCGGTGTAGACGGAGGCAGGGGGCTTCCCCTCGCGCGAGTGCACACTTCTCAGCGATGGGAAATTCTTTCGAGCGTCTTCCTTCCAGAATTCGCCCTCTTCATCTGATTCGCGACGCATTCGGAGAACGCATACAGAAATGGGATCCAAGAGCGAAAGTCCGGCCCAAAACCGGCCGCCGAAAGGACAGCCTCCAGAAATCGATGGTCCACCCTATCGAATGCCTCGGCTTCACTGTCGACCTGTGTGATAATCAAGCGTACCATATGAAGGCTGTCCTGAATAGTCCAGCCCTTCACACTACAAGTTTGTTCGGAGCCAATCAGACTCGACAGGACAGCTGCAAATGATTGGCTAAGATATTGGCTAAAATCTTTAACTCTGTATTTAACATCATTAAAATCGGAAAGTTACCTATCTCATCCCACCGTTTTTGTCCTTACGAAGCAACCTGATTAGACCCCTGGTGAAGCATTGAGGCATAGACACCTGCTTTATCCAGTTGTTGAAAATCAGTGTCACCAAATGAACGATAAAGGGGTAGACCATCTAAAACCGGAGATTTGTCCCGGTTAACCTGCTTCAGCGCTTCCCAGATTTCCGACTGTGATGGTAGCCTCGCACACAGCCGCTTCAGCTGCCTTGAAGGAGGGAAAGCCGGTTAATAAGGGTTGAATTGAGTTGTGCTCAAACCGAGATACCTGGTGATCAGATCCTAAAAGGAGTCACGAAAAACCTCACATATGCATGCGTTTGTAGTCACGGTCCGATCTTCCGGCAATGTGACGCACGCGATATATCGACGAGATGCATTCCTTACTTACTCCGAACGCAATTCAGTGGCCATATTTGTTGCCTCGGGATACATTCTTTTAAACCTAGCCCTAACTACCAGAACTTGATCCTTCTTGATAAACAAGGAGGCAAACTCTGTCTTAGCTAAACCTACATTCCCGCTATGACAGGATTTTACTGCCCGATCGCCTTTTTTCTCACCTGCCGTTTGCAGCGCTAAGCTATCTATTAGGTTGGTGCAAAAATAACGACGCAATAATGTCGTTTTTTGACGTATTTTTTAACGTCAAAAAACGACATTATTACGTGATTATTTTTGCACCAACCTAATAGATTGAACCGACGACTATATTCAGCAGCAAACGACCTAATTTTAGATTTTGATTTATCCCCCAAGATATTCCCAACTATAGCCCCAATCAGTTCCCGCTATATCATTAGTAGTAGCTGATCTTCTAAATCCTGCTCACCAAATAATGATGAGTTCAGTTTCCAGTAGCCAACCCTCATAACCTTAGGCTTATCTAAGTTTACACGAGCTCGGACGATCCTATGATCCGAGTAAACGATAAAATTTAAACTTGGACAACCTAAAAGCCGTAAGCTGACTCTCTTAACTGGAACTCGGTCGATGTACCTTGAACGTGCCACCGAATCCGCGCTACCATGCTTAGTCTATGTTACCACTGATCGACAAGATCAAACCAGTTGATAAAGTCCAGAAACGGCTTAACATCCGGATTTTTAGCGCCCGATCTTTCCCCTGTATGATCTATATCACGGCATTGCAAACACCCGCTAGATCTACCGCACGAGATGTTATCAAAAACGGTTCGATCTACTGAAATAACATACATCCACCGGAGACGCTGAAGATCGAGAGGGTGCCTCAGACCTCAGGACCCTGGCATTCAAAGATGCTAACCAGAGAGACATTTTCAGACCGATTGGGGTATGGAAACTGGTTTGAACGTTTCCTGAGTAAGGATACCGATAGCCTCTTCCATTGATCCTTGACCCATCTCAGTCTTGAGGGCAACGTCATGGAAGACTTTATTCCAGGGATAGGTCAGTTTCAAAGCTTTACAAAGGGAGGGTGAAGTAAAAGCCACCCTGAACAAAAATGTTTCAATTTGTTTAACTGTTCGTTCTCAACGCTGGCAATTGGGTGTTACATTTTACATGAATTAATGGCCTCCTCGACCACACCACACGTCTGCTGCGCCGCGACTCAGTTCGGATGCCCGTCAGCACTCAGTATCTGGAAAGTTTTGTGGGACTCCCATATCCTTGTTGCTGTATTGTTTGACGGGCAAGAGGTATTTCAGATCTTTTATACTGTTTCGATTGTTATGGGCTCATTCATCTTGGCCAGGTAAATTCGGCAGACATCCACTCTAAAGTGTATACATCTTTGCGTTTTTTTTTACCATTTCTCATTTGTTTCTAAGTATGGGCTTCTTTGTTTTTTGGATGGAGGCGGCATTTCAGGATGTTTTCTTGGAGAAGGACTAGGAATATGTTGAGGAACGTAAGAGGGTCTTTGTCTGAATGGGCTGGGATTACTACTGAAGGAGTTGTTTAGACAGGAAATGTATAAGAGGAAGAATACTTCATTGGAGTAAAGGAAGGACGAGGTAAAGACTGAGGAGAACCTCACATTTTAAATTGTACAAGTCTTTTTTGGTGTCCAATTTCTCTTTGAGTAACTTAACTTTCTCTGTCTTTTCAAAACTAGGGTCTTACTTTTTTGTAACTCCTTAAGGAACGAAGATTCGCGAGGCCGGGGCATCGTCCTTAACGTTAATAGATAGATAGAGTTCGTGTGTGCCTTTAGTCCTAGGGGCTTCAGGGGACTGAGGCCCCGCTGTCTGCCGCTTCCCCCTGACCTTGCCAGCAACCAAGAATTCCCCCTCTCCCTTCGCCTCAATTGCACAAGCAGTGGGCGAAAACTTTTCAGGGAATAGGGACTGAGAGCTCTAGCCAGCCGAGGGTTTAACTGCACCGGTCCCAGAAGCTGACATGCTCATAAAAGGCGTGGCGGGATTTAAAAACTCAATCATAGGCAAGGGGTCTTGTTCGGCCAGAGATTGACTCCCAGAGTTCTTCTTCTCTGGGCAGGAAGAGAAGCGGTGATCAGCCCCTCCACACTTCCAGCACTTTGGTTTGCGGCCGGTCACAATTACCGCCAACTCCAGGCACCCTACTTCTAGACAGTTGCAGATGGAGAGGAAGCATTTTCGGTCCATGGTCTCTTTTGTAACCTAGGGAAGATTCCTGAATCGAATAATCCAACGAAGGTTGGTAACGAACGATAATACTTAGGAGAAGAACAACACATAAGATTCGACAGCGGCGCATAGAAGAAGTAATCAACTGCTAGTAGTGAGTCAAGTGAACTTCACAATGAATCTCCAACTGCAGACCAACATACAGTATTTACTACTGTATTTACGTTAATGTGATCATACCCATTATCGCCCATAGGTATGATACAACAATCTCAAAATACCATCCCTTGATCAGGCTATTGGAGGAGAATAAAACGGAGCTAGATGCTCCATGATAACCTGAGGAGAGACCTCGAATATTGCTAGGGTGTCCTACGCCTGCATTCCTACTTTGTTCGCAAGATTAGATATTTGGTGATCAACTCTCTGCTCGTAGTTTTTACGCTAAATTCCGACAATGGTAGCAATATGTCTCACATGAAAAAGCCTGTGCCTTTTATTATTGTTAGTGGCTTAACTCCCAGGGACTCCAGTGATTTTACCACTGTTTCTTTCTTGAAGCGACAAATTTTGCACCTACGCTTGTCGACCACGAAGATTGAGACTGTTATTTTACAATCATCTTCAGTTCTTGTGAGTCTTCCAAGAGTCCACATTCTCCGACAAGTGATTGGTGGGGGGAATTCCAACAGCAGGGGAATTCTCCAGACTCGGCATTTGTATTCTTGTCAGAAGGGTCTTTATTATTTTGGGCATAATTGGTCTCTACAATTTTGGTTGTTTTCTGGTTATTTCTAAACTCAGTACATTTTGGGAGTTTTTTTTTTTTTTTTTTTTTTGGCTATTATTGGACTCCGTACATTTATTACCCATATTTTGGCCATTAAAGCCTTCCGTATTTTTACAGAGCATATTTTACACATTATTAGTCTACATAGCATTAGTATCTCCGCTGACACCTTAATGGGGATCTTTTAATTCCGCGTACTTCGAAGTGTTATTTTTATCCCTCGATACATTTTTAAACCTGACATAAATAGTTCTCTTCGGATTGGGTCGGTCAAATTCTGCTTACTTTTGTAAAAAAAAAGTAAGCAAAATTCTTTTCGCTTTTGTAAATTATATAGAAATAAGGGTAGGGGAGGGAAAAAGAAAAAAGTTCTCCAGAAAAAATAAATTAAATTTTAAAATAAACAATAGAACAATAGAAATATCCAAATCAATGAGAAAAAAAACTGGTTTAAACAGGAAAACAATAAAAAAAAATTTCCGGAAAAACGAACTTTTTTCCTTTTTAAATAAAAAAAAAAAAAAAAGAACGAAAATAAAACAAAAGAAGAAAAGTTAATAACAATAAAAAGAATTTTATACAAAATAAACAAAATAATCCTTCTTCAAAATGAAGAAATAATGAAAGAAATAACAAATTAAACAGGGCAAAAAATTTTGTTCAAATCTAATAACGGTTGGATGCGTAAAAGCAAAAACAGAAAAAAACGTAATATAAAAAAGTCTTTTTTTATAAAAAAACAAACTACAATAACAAAAGAAAGAAGAGAGTCTAAGGATTAAACCAAAATTCCCGACATTACACGAAAAAACAAAAAGTCTTGTTACGAAAATAAAAAATAGAAATAAAACAAAATATTAGCGAAAAAAAAAACAGACAAGAGAATAAAACACAGAAGTTATGCAAACAGTTTACTCAGAAAGATTAAACAGATAAACGAAGTAACACATAAAAATATACAAAGATAATAAAAATTTATAAAAAGAAATTAAAGTCGGGCGGGAAATACAAACTAAACAAAAAAAAAATAATTTCAATATAACTCTAAAAGATAGATTAAATGAAGAGTGCTAAAAAAAGGCGGAAAAAACAAATATTAGAAACAAGAAATGGGGAGGGTAAAAAAACGGAAAGGAAAATGCAAGATATAAGACAGAAATAATCAGCAAAAGAATGAAAAAATTTAATTTTTTAAAAATTTAGCGTATAGTTCAGTGTTGAAAATAAAAAAAAAATTGCACAATTCGAGCAGTAAAAAACAAGTCGGGCAGTAAGCACTGGTCAAACTGGGCTGTAAAAGAACAGTCACTACAAAGATAAGTAGCACTGGTTTCTCGATCAATGGATGTCGAATGTTTCCTAATAGGGAAAAGGCTAATATTAGGTTGGTGCAAAAATAATGACGTAATAATGTCGTTTTTTTACGTATTTTTTAACATTAAAAACGACATTATTACGTCATTATTTTTGCACCAACCTAATATAACGATTACCATGTATTCTATCTATTCACATATACTTGTCAAACACTTCTATTTTCTATATTTACTTAAGTTTTTCTTTATTCTCATACAAGATTTTATCTCCAGTTCGAGTTTTCGGATTACTTGAATATATTTCTGCATATAAATAAAATGTATCTAAACTGTTTAATCTGCTTTTTTATGCCGATTCATATGAAATGCATCTATGTCAAAAAATATAGGTATAGATCTTTTTTGTACAGCTGATTCTGATAGAATTCAGATTCTGATAGAATTCTGATTCTGATAGAATTCTGATTATGAAAATAACATTTCTTGTTCCTGTCTTTAATAAATCCATTCAGTCTTTACAATATGTGCATCCCATAATCTACCAGATCTCTTCATTAGAATTCTCATTAGTTATGTGACTCATCAAGTCACTTAATTAAATGGAATACGTATTCAACTACACATTGCTTCTTTATTCCTGATACGAAGGCATATTTACTGAGTCCCTTCGGGAATCGCTATTGTGATTTACTTCATTTATCATGTTGATAGACTTATTAACCACGAAAACGTCAATGATGTCATCGTCTCTGGCACTATCCCGTCTGAACGCGGAGCATTCTTCCTCGTTCTTTTGACCTATGCTGACCTTACTTCAAATTTAAAAACAACCAGTCTTTTCAGGTTTAAAAAATATTATAGGTTTCAAGAAAAAGACAGTTTTAACTCACACGATTTTACTAGGAGCCTAATACAATGTTTCTCAACATTTTTAAGCAACGGCACACCCAGACGGAAATGAAAATATCACGACACATTTAGCAAAAATCTAAAAAGGTATATATTTAAATGTTATGAAATAAAACCATTGATTTTTCTAAAAAAATACACACACAGATATGATATTACTTTATTTCAGGGTTTTTATTCAACTATCTGTGCAGCATATTTAGTTTAATTCCTGTGTTTGGTGATTTTTCGCGATTTTTTCAATGTTTGGCCAACTGTGCGATAAGCAGACCCTCATTTCGTCTTGAGTTGAACGTAGTCTTTCTCTCTTATTTTTCTTATATATTGTTGAGAAGCCAACTTCTAATAAAGAAAAAGCAGAAATTTGCAATAAAACTGATGAGGCTGTTTAGCTAATGTGGGATATTCTTTTTGTATTGAAATCCAAAATGAATCAACGTGTACTGCCGAGCGTCTTATTTTGAGCTCTTAAGAATAAAAATACTTAAAAAACTGAATATTTTTAGGACCTTGAATAAGTTCTCGCTGGTTATTCATGAAAAGTAATTAGTAAGAAACATGTTACTCAAATTATTGTCCATTACTAGCCACTGCTTTTTATACATAGATTTATTGTATCCTTAAAGAGGTTACAGACAAAGGTGGTACTCGAGTAAAAGGAACAGCAACACGCGCGTAGAAGAAAGAAAGATAGGTTTATTGTAAAAGAGAATACACTACTGATAGACATTTAATCGGTTAGCTGGCTAGTAATTCCAGAAGCAAGGCTATTTAACTCACCACCCCGTGAGGCAGGATGTGGCACAAGGGCGTTATTTAATGCGGGGTAAAACCGAGCCTGTAGGCTCGGGCTAAAATTCTCCGTAGAACCCGTAAAAACGGGGTCTGGTAGCTGTCTAACACCCCAGACGAGACTTTGCCCTTCGGCCTAGCGTCGTCTAGGTTTCTCTCTGCTTCGGGTAGAGAGTTCGACTAGCTTAGCTGGAGACGAAGCAAATAGTCAGGTATGTCCTGGTGCTCACTATATATATATATATATATATATATATATATATATATATATATATATATATATATATATATATAGTCAGTCCACAATAGGCGATAGGAAGAGTGGGACATTCCATTACAAGATTATTGTTAACTCTTCGGCAAAATGACAGACCCCGAATTTCAAGCTTGCTTATAGTACTTCCTTATACATGTGTTACCATCTGAAAATACATGCACGCGCAGTTCTGGGAACGCCATCTGTTGGGAAACAGAGACAACTTATTCAAGTTCCTAATAAAGCAAAGTATTTAAAATAATATAATCGAAGAATAGTGGAAATAATTATTTGAAAAAAAAGTTTAATGCTTATTCATTTATTCAAATACAGATACTGAACAATTACTACTTCAATATACACATATATGTGTGTCGTAACAATATTTAGCGGTTCACTTAAGCGGATCGTGCACCACTCTAGTGTGACGGCGGTTGGGAATATCTGGCCCAATAAATATGATAACACCAAACCAGGTAAAAACAAAAGCTACTATCAACTAATCAAAAACAATTTAAATAAGAGGTAAATGAAGTCATCTAAATAAATATTTACTTTACCACTTAAGCATTATATATATATATATATATATATATATATATATATATATATATATGCATCGAAAAATAATTCCTATTTCTCTGTATCTCACTCATTTAAACCGTTATTTAACACGACTCTTTAAAATTTCTCTCTGCTAAATTTTAACCCCCACGTTCACCTTTAGGCCATCCTATTCTTCTTTCTTCTGTTGTTTCCCACTCCCACACATACACCTCACTAAAATTTTGTTTTTTATACCGGACTTATATTTTCCGATTTATTTTTGAATTTGTAGGTTTTATGAATGGGATCGTGATTACGATTCCAATGTAATAAATTATAACCATGAAATATTAATGTTTGAGCCTTTTATATCATATTCTTACTCTGTCCTGGACATTGAGTTCTACCTGGATTCTATCCTTTTGTGAACATACATACATACATACATACATACATACATACATACATACATACATACATACATACATACATACATACATACATACATACATACATACATACATACATACATACATACATACATACATACATACATACATACATACATACATACGGTGGAGTAATGGATATCGGCTTGGATTGAAGAATCGGAGAGCCGAGTTCGAATTCCAGTTGAATCCATTACATTCACTTACATGCTAATACCCTTGGGAAAGGTATGAATCCTCTTCCTCCATCTATGGGTAAAATAGCAGGACAGACTGGCTTCTATAGCCTTGGATGGCAACTGGTCTAGGAGAAGGGCAACTCTGAATTCAAAACGTGCGGAGGGTCGTTTGGGATCCTTGTTGCATTCGATGCACCAGGTCTCTGTATTTGTCCCTCCAAAAAGTGTGGATGGTCCTGCACGAGGCCTTCACCACTATGATCAAATCTCATGTGCCGGTGTCGGTTTCCTGGAAACTGATCTGCTTGACCCTCATACGTCGAATCTCGAAGGGAGAGTCGATCATATATATTGACCACTAATATTATTAATACATATATATATATATATATATATATTGACCACGAATATTATCAATACATATATATATATATTGACCACTAATATTATCAATATACACACACACACGCATATATATATATATATATATTGACCACTAATATTATCAATACATATATATATATATATATATATATATATATATATATATATATATATATATATATATATATATATATATATATATATATACACGGATGACAACTAAGTTCCCGCCATTTCTTTAAATTTTGGAATCTATTATGTTTTTAAATTTTGGAAAGTATTTTTTTCGAGAATTCTATTTTGGAATCATTTTGCTATCTATGTTGTCTCTTTGTTTTTTGATTTTTTTTTTTTTCGAGTAAATTTAAGTTAATTTCTGTTTATTTTCAGATAATTAAAATGGAATGTCAAGGTAAGAAACATGAGCATTTTCGACATTTCCTTTTTTTTTTTTACTTTTGATCAAGGTTCTAAGGCCACAAAAGCTGCTCGCGACTTTTGTGCTGCTCATAGAGTGGATGCCATACGTGAAAGAACCGCTCGTGATTGGTTCAAAAGTGGAAATTTTGACCTCAAAGACGCACCTCGTTCTAACCGTCCAGTTGTTTTCGATGAAGAGCAATTAAACCAGGGAACTGACAGAGAAAATGGAATGATCCTACACTGCAATAGAGACTAATCTTCACTCGATGGCATTGTTTAAGAAATGTGAAGCGTGGGTTCCGCATGCTTTAAGAGACAACAACAAATTCATCACGTCAAAATCTCCACTGGTTTGCTTGCTCGTCACCGCTCAACTTATTGACACAAGCAACGATTCCTTTACCGGATCGTTATCGGCGACGAAAAATGGTGCTTGTACATCAATATGAAGCAGCGCAAGGAATGACTTAGCCCCGATAAACAAGCGACAGCGCGTGTGAAACAAAATCTTCTTCCGCGTAGAACAATGTTGTGTTTATAGAGGGACTGGAAAGGGAATTATCCATTACGAATTGCTTCAAAGGAAACAGACGGTCAACGCGGAACTATATGTACAACAGATAGAAAGACTCAACACGGCTATTCAAGAGAAAAGTCCTAATCGGCAGCATGAAGTTCTTTTGCTTCACGACAACGCCCGCCCTCATATCGCCAATAAAACGCATGGCTGGGAAATGCAGCCACACCCACCGTACTCTCCTTTTTGACACTAACGGATTGCTACCTTTTTCAATCTCTTTCAAATGTTATGCGCGGAATTTCGTTCAATACTGTTGCAGAATTGATGGCTTGGTTGGATGATTTTTCGAGTCAAAACAGGGTGATTTCTACCAATAAGGTATTGAAAATCTTATTGGACATTGAGAAGAATTTTAAACAACAAGAGATAATACATTATTGATTAATTAGTTGTTGTTTTTTTTAATTTTTAAAAAATTACATTTAAAAGAACGGCTGGAATTTACTTGCCAACATATATATATATATATATATATATATATATATATATATATATATATATATATATATATATAAAGAAATAGGTTGTAGTTGTTCCAACGAGAGAAAAGTATGTATATTAAAAAGAAGAGAAGAGAGGTGCCGTAAACGTTTTTGGTTGTAATGTGGATTTATGTAAAACAAAGCATAATATTTTTTTCTAAATAAATCCACATTACAACCAAAAACGTTTACGGCACCTCTCTTCTCTTCTTTTTAATATATATATATATATATATATATATATATATATATATATATATATATATATATATTCAAAATCGTGTGTGCTTGTGTGTGGCCTGCTCATAGCGCAACTGGAGACCTATTGAAAAATGTTCGTTATTCAGAACTTTTAGAAGGAAATTATGTTACCTCTTTTTGAAAAAAAACTTAGAACAGATTTTGACCCATACATGAGGATTATAGGATGTGCTGAAAGTTAAATAAAAGAAAGTATTTTTTCTTTTTTTTAGGACAGAAATATTGACACTATTTACAGGTCTCTTCGAACCCTTTATTCAGTCTAAAACCCGGGATTGAATAAAGAGTCCGGTTCTTATTTCCGTTAAAGTTACCCTGGTTCAAACAGAAGTACCTGAAAAAGGTTGGAGAGCATCAACCAAAATGCATATGTCAATCAATCATCTCAGGAATATAGAAAGATAAAACAAAATTATTCTAGGAGATTTTCAAAATATTTAAAGCTGATTCTTTGTCTGATCTGGTTGTGTAATGTTTTCAAATTTTTTTCAAAACTATTAGGTTGGTGCAAAAATAATGTCGTTTTCTCACATAGTAACATATGTGAGAAAACGACATTATTTTTGCACCAACCTAATATATTTTGCAAAAATATGAGCATGCTTTCTCTCCATGTTAAAAACTGAAATTCGGAAATAAGCATAAAATTAAAATCTATTGGTATTTTTTCCACACATACTAAAATTAGTCTTATATTCACGGGGTTGATTATCATTTCTTGTAATATATCCATCTATGTACATGACAGCCATTTTTTATTTCATCGGAAAGAGATGGTTCAAAATTTTCCCAGATTGTCAAATATTTCTGAACATTCCTCACAAAATTTATAATTCCAAGATGTGCATTACTGATCAAAATGCATCAATATTTACATTTTGATTAAAAAGTAAATATTTTTGCTTAATATGCAACTTTTTAATAGACTATTTGACATTTACAGAAAATGTGCCAGCTGATATTACAGGAAGGGTACTAAATTCTTTTTCTAATGGATCAGTTGTAAATTGCCGAAGTAGCACAGTTTTATAGCTTGTAGCTAAAAGTTGTCGACATAGACTAACAATTTCATTGCAAGGATGGGGGATGGTAGTAGCAATTTGTTTGGATAATTGTTTTATACGATTACCTTGACTGCCAATCATATTAAAAGACATTTGACCAAACGCAATGATAAAATCAAGCTGGCTGCCATTTGAAGGTCTGATTTCAGTTTGTAGAGTGTCATTGCGTAGTTTACTTAACATTTAAAGTTTTCTACCATGTCAAAACCTTGTTTATGAAAATATAAGTCTCATTCTTATCCGCACTTAATCCAAACTGTATTATGTTTTTTATTTTATTTTATTTTGGGGGGGGGAACTCTCTGAGGCAAATAGAAACTCGTTGTCTTTGTATAGGCTTCAGCTCACTTGAAATTACATTTAAATGTGAAATTCTATCTAGTCTTCCAGATTAAGAACGGTATAAATGTTTAAATGTTCGCATTTTCTAACTCATTTTACTCTATTGTCATCAAAGATTAATTTTCCCCTCTTTTTTGTGAGCCACAAATTGCGAATATTTTTCAAAAGTTGAACATGATCAAAAAGAAAATGTTTATTATCGTCAGTTAACCAAGGTTTTTTTCCAAGAGTGTAGGATATAATTTAAACGAAAACTTAATTTACTCGGTTGCCATCACATTTAGATCAGCTGCTATAGAGATGATCGCCTGAACTGTTCAAATAAAACGGCTCAAGTTAATTTTGAAACTGGAATTAACGTTGTTAGAAATTTGGGACCTCTGTTAAGATATATCAACATTGTACCAAGTACTGTTTGAGTAAATAGAGATGGATTGTCAACTGACTTACCAAATGCCATGATATCGTAACATTTTCTTGATATATACTTTATAATAGTGAATTTTCCAACCTTTTTGACTGGCATTAAGAGTATTAAATACATTTTTCATTAGGTTTTGAAATTGATGCCATCCTTGTTTACGTTACTAATGATGGTTAATGAAAATCCTGTCTTAATCTATTATACAATGACCGTGATGTTGTATAGCACTAAAAAGTATGTATTACTATATGTTGAGTTGGTTGGTTGGTTGGGTTTTGTTTTGTTTTATGGCATATCAAAACCTCAGTGGATCATTTAATGCCAACAATTTTTTTAAATAGATTCATAGCGAGAGTTTGGTAAAAAAAAGTGTGTATGCATATTTGAACCATTTTTTAATTACTCATGTCTTTGAGTACAATCCAACTTCTTTTAGGAAATTTACAATCTTGGATGGTTTTATTTTCGTAAAAAGTTTTTTTTTTTAAATTACTCACTTGGTAATATTTTGTTTGCATTAGATCAAAATCTATACACTCTAAAAGTATATGTTTCACTGTAATTGGGTTTTGTTCGGTTTGGTTAGTTTGTTTTACGGCATATCAACCTCAATGGGTTATTTAATGCCGACAAAATTTTTATTGCTGGTAATATTTTGTTTTGTCAAAAATATATTTCTGGTAATATTTTTTCCTCAAAAATGTATAGCTGGTAATATCTTTTTTCCAAAGATTTATTGCTGGTAATATTTTTTTTAAAATGTATTGTTGGTAATATTTTTATTTAAAAAATGTATCACTGGTAATAGATTTTTTTTTCTTGAAATATTAATTGCTGATAATAATTTTTTTACAAAGTATTTCCTATTTTTACATTTTAATTAAGTATCTAAATTTTCGCCATTTGTCAGCTGTTGCCTGGTTTTCTCCCAGGGTGCTGCTTCTCCAGGAAACACCTCCCATCGATTTAAAGAAATGTCTGGTGTGTCCAGCAAGAGGAATGTCAAGGAGAGAGGGATTTGGCCATTTTTGCGACAATGCCTTGGTGTAGGTAAATCCACCGTAGTGCACTTTAATCTCGGCCTTCCGGTGTCAAAAATTAGTCTCGTGCTTAATTTAATAAATAAATAACTAAACATTAATATTTGTTTATTTTACCTTAAATACAAGCACGACTAATAAAAAAATAATAATTCGGATTCATTCGCGTCGTGGGCAGCCATTACTGGCGGTGTTTGCATACTTTCGCTGTAGAATAGCTATCAGTAAAGATATCATTGCGCAAACTGAGGGTGTCTACGTAAATAGTTCTCGTGCGCAGTAACTGAGACAAATTTAGAGAAGAAAGACCAGTTCCGCGCTTAGCTTTCTGTAGCCTTCCGCGTTTAGCTTTTCGCAGCGAATGTATGCAAACAACGACAGTAATGGTTGCCGCCAACAACGCGAATGAATCCGAACTTTCATTATCGATAACTCCAAAACGATGGATTTTATCAAGTTTATCAAGACAGATTGACATATGTAAGTATTTTAGAAATGTTTAATGCGAACTGAGCGTGGGTGTTACACTGAAAATTAACTAATAATTCTATCAATGCGTTTGTTCTTTTATGAATAGAAACAATATTAGTGAAAAATATTGAAGTAACTTTGTGAAATACTAATGGTAATTTTTTTTTTTAATATATTTCGAAGTACACGTAAACGTTGGAAAACGTTTTCGAAAATACGTACGTCTGTTAAAATATACTAGATATTAACTTTATCAAATATTATTAATTACTAACATTTTTTTTCTTTAATTTTAAACAAATCATTACAGCTTAGTTAGTAACAAAAAGAAAATGTGATAAAAAATCTTTAAGAAATAAATATACAGGGCGTAAAAAAGAGAATTCATTTTTGAAGCGCAACCATTTTGTTTTTTTAAGAATATTGAATAAATTTTCAAAGAAAAAATATTGAATAATAAATATAAAATTTTAACAGAAACATTTTGAGTCAGTGACTATTAAGCTAAACTTTTTAACATAATTTTAAAAAACTTTAAAAAACTTTAAAAAAAAATCCTGGAAAAATGACTGAGCAGCAAGATTAATTTCGTTCACACAAAATTTTTACAATATCAAAAATAAATAAAAATAAATACTGAATTAAAAATTATTTAATTCTATTGTTCATTTTGTAAAAAAAAGTATATTAGATTCGCGTCTACGTTTAATGATAGATTTTTAAACTAAACTAACAATATCAAAGAAAAGTACACAATTTCAAAGAAAAATATGAAATATCTAATTTTAATTTTACATGAGTAAATTTCACAGTAAGAAAAAAACAAAACAGAATCGTTTAAAAAGTCATCGGATAATCTACACCTTATGAAAGAAGCGAAGAGCATTTTCTTAGAAGAACTTTCATAAACTTTAAGTGAAAAATGTTAAAATAAGGCACATGGCACAGAGGATAATAGCGTTAGTTAGATCCAGTGATAGGACCCAAAGAGTGTGAGTTCAATACCTGGGTAAGGCGGTGGAGAACTTGAAGATGGCAATTAACAAGAGATAAATGATAACTGACACCCATTAGACATTCCAACCACCTGAAGAAGGCCGGAGCATACAACGGCCGAAATGTTGTAATATATATGGGGAAAAGATGAGGACAATAGTCCGAATGATGTAAATAGTGTACATAATAACTCATCACAGAAATATAGACAGATACTGAAAGGCCGAAACGTTGTAATAAATATGGCGACAAAGATGAGGACAATAGTCCGAATAATGTAAATAGTGTACATAATACCTCATCTCAGAAATATATACAGTTACTGAAAGGCCGAAACGTTGTAATAAATATGGCGACAAAGATGAGGACAATAATCCGAATAATGTAAATAGTGTACATAATACATCATATCAGAAATATAGACAGATATTGAAAGGCCGAAACGTTGTAATAAATATGGCGACAAAGATGGGGACAATAGTCCGAATAATGTAAATAGTGTACATAATACCTCATCTCAGAAATATAGACAGATACTGAAAGGCCGAAACGTTGTAACAAATATGGCGACAAAGATGAGGACAATAATCCGAATAATGTAAATAATGTACATAATACATAATTTCAGAAATATAGACAGATACTGAAAGGCCGAAACGTTGTAATAAATATGGCGACAAATATGAGGACAATCGTCCGAATACTGTAAATAGTGTACATAATACCTCATCTCAGAAATATAGACAGATAATGAAAGGCCGAAACGTTGTAATAAATATGGCAACGAAGATGAGGACAATAGTCCGAATACTGTAAATAGTGTACATAATAATACATCTTAGAAATATAGACAGGTACTAAAAGGCCGAAACGTTGTAATAAATATGGCGACAAAGATGAGGACAATAGTTCGAATAATGTAAATAGTGTACATAATAGCTCATCTCAGAAATATAGACAGATACTGAAAGGCCGAAACGTTGTAATAAATATGGCGACAAAGATGAAGACAATATTCCGAATAATGTAAATAGTGTACATAATACCTCATCTCAGAAATATAGACAGATAATGAAAGGCTGAAACGTTGTAATAAATATGGCAACGAAGATGAGGACAACAGTCCGAATAATGTAAATAGTGTACATAATACCTCATCTCAGAAATATAGATATGTACTGAAGAAGCTTAAACTTCAAAGTAACAAGACCAAGATTCGTAATTAACATTTTCGCGTAATGAATTAGAGACCTAAAAGATTTTTTTTAAATCTACATAAAAATAACGTAGCAACTCATAATAAAATTGATAAATAATGTATTAGGTTGGTGGAAAAATAATGACGCAATAATGTCGTTTTTTGACGTTAAAAAATACGTCAAAAAACGATATTATTAAGTCGTTATTTTTGCACCAACCTAATACTTAATTACTTACCTCAATTAAATAAGGTAACTGATATTCCAAATTTAAGGAAGAATTTATTTTTATTTTTTTATGCCAACAACACTGGTGCATTTTACTTTCAGTTTGTGTTAGCTTCTCCACCAGTGTTGTTGGCTTAAGAAATATTAGAAACCTTACCTTTTATAATTAATGACCACATAGTTAAAATACGACCAAATCAGCTAAAAAATATTGACTAATAAATAAAATAATAAATAAAGAATTGGGTTTCCGTTTCCTTCTAAAGTCTACTTCAACTCTATACTTCTAACGTCTCCGCCTAAACTCTGAAATGTTATTTATTTATTTTCTTCCTTCAGTAAGAGTAGATAGGTTTTTTGAATAGGAGTAAAGGTTTATCCCTTGTTTCCTGTATAGGATTAGATTTCCGGCTCCTTCTAAAGTCTACTTCAAATCTATACTTCTAACGTCTCCGCCTAAACACTGAAATGTTATTTATTTATTTTCTTCCTTCAGGAGAAGTAGATAGGTTTTTTGAATAGGAGTAGAGGTTTATCCCTTGTTTCCTGTTTAGGATTGGGTTTCCGGTTCCTTCTAAAGTCTACTTCAACTCTATACTTCTAACGTCTCCGCCTAAACTCTGAAATGTTATTTATTTATTTTCTCCCTACAGTAGGAGTAGATATGTTTTTTGAAAAGAAGTAGAGGTTTATCCCTTGTTTCCTGTTTAGGATTGGGTTTCCGGTTCGTTCTAAAGTCTACTTCAACTCTATACTTCTAACGTCTCCGCCTAAACTCTGAAATGTTATTTATTTATTTTCTCCCTACAGTAGGAGTAGATAGGTTTTTTGAAAAGAAGTAGAGGTTTATCCCTTGTTTCCTGTTTAGGATTGGGTTTCCGGTTCCTTCTAAAGTCTACTTCAACTCTATACTTCTAACGTCTCCGCCTAAACTCTGAAATGTTATTTATTTATTTTCTCCCTACAGTAGGAGTAGATAGGTTTTTTGAAAAGAAGTAGAGGCTTACCCCTTGTTTCCTGTCTAGGATTGGGTTTCCGGTTCCTTCTAAAGTCTACTTCAACTCTATACTTCTAACGTCTCCGCCTAAACTCTGAAATGTTATTTATTTATTTTCTCCCTACAGTAGGAGTAGATAGGTTTTTTGAAAAGAAGTAGAGGTTTATCCCTTGTTTCCTGTTTAGGATTGGGTTTCCGGTTCCTTCTAAAGTCTACTTCAAATCTATACTTCTAACGTCTCCGCCTAAACACTGAAATGTTATTTATTTATTTTCTTCCTTCAGGAGAAGTAGATAGGTTTTTTAACAGGAGTAGAGGTTTATCCCTTGTTTCCTGTTTAGGATTGGGTTTCCGGTTCCTTCTAAAGTCTACTTCAACTCTGTACTTCTAACGTCTCTTTTTAAACTCTGAAATATTATTTATTTATTTTCTTCCTTCAGTAGGAGTAGATAGGTTTTTTGAACAGGAGTAGCGGTTTATCCCTTGTTTTCTGCTTAGGATTGGGTTTCCGTTTCCTTCTAAAGTCTACTTCAACTCTATACTTCTAACGTCTCTGCCTAAACTCTGAAATTTTATCTACTATTTATTTGTTCTTCATTATAAGTAAATAGTTTCGCCTATCGCCGGGTTCATACTCCTCCTCGGTCTTATTAACAGGAGTAGAAATGTATCCCTTGTTTCCTGTTTAAGATTGGGTTTCTGGTTACTTCTAAAGCATTTATCATTCTCCACTCCCAGTAGCACTTTGCATTTTAGTGACATTCTCGCCTTGCTTGGAGTAATCTGATTAATACAAAATAAATGACAATAAAATATTGAAGGCATAAGAGATTAAAATGATAAAACAGGTTCTGGGCTTTTAGAAGAATATTTAATTATTAATCAATACATAGCTTTAGAAATTGCAAATATCTGTTCGAGACTGTTTACATGATTTTTCCAAATTTAGATGTTGAATGACGACAGTTAAAGAAAAATGGATACTGTCAAAAATATATTGTTCCAATATGAATCTAAGTAAATAATCTGCATCTGAGTATTTGATTTGCCTTTTGGGCTTAATCATTTTCAAGACACTTATGCATCATTAGCCACTCTGTACTTGAAGAAAAGAGAAAGTTCAATATGAAGAACTTAAAAATGTTCATAATTGGAAACCCATTCAATGCTACTTAAATATGTTCGCTGACAATATGAAGATGTTCGTTCGTTTCTAACCTTTTTCTCTCTCTTAATTTTTCTTCCAGAGTCAAATTCTTCTGTCTAGTATTTGTTTCTTACTATTTGCCAAGTTTCTACGAAGGTGTCGAAAACTTCTCAGCCCAATCCAGTTCCAAAATATCCTTCTGTTTGATCATTGAAATATTGATTTTGTTCAGTGGGCAGTGCCGAGAACTTATCATAGCTTTCTTTGTGTCTTAATAAAGATTCGACTAATTTCATAGGGCACAAGTGATCAGCGTAATGATAGTGGTTTTTCGACGTCTCAAGTCCAAATTCACTTCGAGGCCGGTGTGTCCAGTTTTACTCAAATAGCTTAAGAAATGGGAGTAGATAAGTTTGTCTATCTCTTGGTTAAACTCTCCTCCCCGATCTTTTGAACGGGAGAGATTTGATTTTTAAATCTTTTCATCTGATGTTCATTTCGATGCTCAATAAATCCAGACTTCTTTTGGACAGGAGTAGTGTAGAAACTTTTTGCACGTACCTTAGCGAAACTCAGTGCAAGGGGAGAAATGAGGGAATTCAACTGTAATATTGTGACGAAAATATAATGAAAGATATTATTTCGTCATTACAGAAAATTTACTGAAATGAGTTCCAGTCGACCCAACCTAATTAAAAGTGAGTCAAAATTTGCATATGTGTTCGAAGAGAGAGAGATATAAAATGCTAAAAGAATCAGTCAAAGGTTATAATGGTATTACTTTTTTCTTCCTTCGTTACAATCGTTCTCTCTCTTTCGATATGGAGTTGAATGCATTAACACTGATTTCTCTTCTGGATGCCAATGTGGGCAAGGAACTAACAATGAAAACGAACAGTGATGATTTGGAAGCGCCAGATTAAATTAGACGATCGAGTTTTCTAAATATTCTCCGTTCCTGAGAAGAAAGCTTAGAGAAATTTAGGAAACTGTGACATGAGATTTACCTCTTATGCCTAAGATAGCAACAAGTACGGTTGGCTAGCTCTTTGACGCAAAGCATCATCAAGTGATGAGATGTGGTGTTGATCAAAACACCATTACAAACAAGACCCCATTCTGGTCCATTGGAAGGCTCAATGAACTGGTCAAAGGGAAAAACCACTTGTTTCGTTCAGTTAAATTAAAAAAAGGGAAATAGCCCAATACAGGCACCTTAAATTAAAAAATTGTATCGTCTGAAGCTTTCTTAACACACAATTGCAGAAGAAGAATCCATAGATGATGGAGACCAAGAAGACTTTCAGGATCAGGCACTTTCTTTTCAACCTGATGAAAATGTCAGAATTTTGATTTGTCCTTCTTGCAACAAAACCCGAAGATTTGAGACCAATGATCTCGTGACGATTGGTTTCACTTCGATTGTATGGGAGTAAAGGCACTGATACCTGAAGATGAGCAGTGGTTATCTCTTTCTTGCACACCTCCACGAAGGTCTATAAAAATCCATCTAAAAGACTCCGAACCCTTAAACTGCACAAAAGGTTAATCAAAAATCTGAGATCTTCTTTCATTTCCCCTAACAGTATCCATAGGCAGAAACCCCCACTCTTTCTTTTTTTTTTCTTCTTTTGTTGCGGGAGTGTGTAGAAACTTTTTGCACTTATCTTAGCGAAACTCAGTGCAATATAAGAATTCAGCTGTAATCATGTGACAAAAATATAACGAAAGAGATTATCTCGTGTGCTCAGCAAATTTATAGGAATGAGTTCCATTTGACGCTGTCTGATTAAAGCGGTGGGGGAGGGGGGAAAATGTGTATATATATATATATATATATATATATATATATTCGAAGAGAGAGAGATATAAAATACTAAAATAGTTAGCCAGAGGGGCTAATATTATTTTCTTCCTTCCTTCGTTACGACTGTGTTCCATCTTTTCGAAGCTGACTGGACGTGTTACTGAAACTGTTATTAAAAATCTAACTCCTTATTTTCTATTGATACTTCTCTAAAGAGTATTACCTGTAGGCAACATATAGTGTTTTTGTTTCAAACGATTGCCACCGTGAGATTAAGTCAGTAACAATTAAGAATTAGTGATCATCTCTTTCTTTCATTCTTCGCTGAGTTTCGCTTCAAAATTTAATAAGTTGCCATTATAGTTTTTCTACCTTCCCTATGCCCAAATAGTCGAACTTGAAATCCGGACAGTAGGTTATCTCATGTTTCCTGTTTAGGACTGGGTTTCCGGTTCTTTCTAATGTCTACTTCAACTCTATACTTCTAACGAATCTGACGAGCCTCTGAAATACTATTTTTCTCTCAATAGGAGTAGATAGATTCGCCTATCGGCCGTTTCACTCTTCTCTTCTGTCTTTTGAACAGGAGTAGGTGTTTATCCGGTTTAGAAATGGGTTTCTGGTTCCTACAAAGTTTTTTCCATTCTCTTTCAGTCCCAGTAGAGCTTTGCGTCTTAGTGACACTATCGCCTTCCTGGGAGTGAATTGATAAAAAATATGTAGGATAGATAAACTAAAAAAAAAAGTTCACTTACGTCCAACCAGTTCAAAACTGGTTGGACGTGAGGCTAGTAAAGCCATCCCGGGAAAACAAAAACTTGCTATGGAAACTTCCTAAGAAAATCCCAGCTGCAACAATTAGCACGGGGATTATGTAACCCGATACTCCAGAAGAAATTCTACAACATACTTCTCTTTCTGTGTGCCATGCTACTCGATGATGTTGACTGTCATGGCTCTCGACATTTTCCTGTTCTTTCTAACACTTATTAAACGTTATGTTTTTACTATATCTCCGAACCCCTTTTCTGTTAACAATTTTACATACTTTTTATGTAGTTTATACCTTTGCTACCCGTTGTATTTCTTGCCTTCTTGATTAGTTCATTCTTCTCGATTTGCTTTATAAACTTCTGCAGAGGTTCTATTAGTTTTATTTCTGTGACTACTACAAACACCGTATCACCTACATATCTTATGTCGTTAATATTGTGGCCGCCAGCAATGAATCCTGGTAGGACTATATAGTATCAAAACGAAAACCCTGGTTCATCCAACAAAAAGAAAGCATTCCTCTGGGCTGGTGTGAACTAAAAAGAACATTGTAGTTTCATCTGGTATTTGCGAGAAGGTACAAAAGTATCGATGCGAGCTTTTACCCAAAAATAAACCTCTGTGAAACAATTCTCCATAAGAAGTTTAAGAATATCAATCGAAAGGTCGCCATGGATACGACACAAAACAAATCCCAATCAGTACGCTGGTAATAGAAGAGCTTCCGAGGTTACTACCCGAACGAAATATCAACAGTTAGTACAGCTTGATCGTAAGTGCCAAGAGAACAGAGATGCTATGTTTGACAACAGGAATCAAGTAAAGAAGCATGTTGTTTGGATTTATAATGGAAACGATTAAGGAAATCCAGTATTTGATTGACTGACTCTGGATACCGGCAAAATCAGTAGCATTAGAATGTTTAAGCCACTTGACGACATAAGCATTAAAATCATTAAATACAAAAATGTTCGCAGATGTTCGATTAATAAGAACCTCTAATTCTCTCAGAATGGACTGACTGTGTAAGTTATAGAAGTCCAGTAGGAGAAATATCCTTGTCTTATCCGACTTTCTAAATTTGTATATACAAGTTGTGATGGAGAAATTGTCTTCTAAATTACCCAAAAATGAAATAACGCTGACATCTCATTTTAAAATATATATTTACCAAAATGACATAAAAATATCTTGAAATACTAAAGAGTAAATTTATTCAATAAAATCGACATTGGCGTCAACCACGGCTTCCAGACGACTTCAGAATCTTTTGATCGTCTTCTGGATGGGATCCTTCAGTTGGTCAATACTGCCATAATCCTTGCCTTCAGTTCATATTTGGTGTTACAAAGAGTTTTGTTAGGCTCTGGCCCAACGGTGCCCCATACATAATAATCAAGCGGGCGATGCAATCTGGGTAGTTAGGTGGCCAGATGTAAGGGGTGATATGGTCGCATAAATTGTATAAAAGCCATGACTGGTTCTCTTGCTTATGTGGCATTGTGCACATTCATTTTGCAAGACATAATGTCAACCAGAACCGACCCTCTTGACCAAAGGCAGAACTGCCACCTCAAGGTACTTGATTTAGGACAGACCGTTGAGTCTGAGGCCGGGTGAGAAGATGAATCACTTCAAACATTGTTATGTCGACTAGATATATCTTCCAACTTTTTCCGAATCCTCTGTACTCTCCTCAGATTGACACCCAAGCAGTTTGAAATAGTCGTATTGGAGATCCCGGTGCAAATGCCAAGCAGTACGACATGCCGTTTCCAAATTTCTCGCTGGTGTAGATATTTACTTGACCCCTCCCCACTGAGTCAGGTTGTGACACAAGTTCAGTTTTTAACGTGGGGACCTGAATGTTTTCTTAGCTGGTCAGAGTTTTACAAACTGGTCAGAGCTGGTCTAAGCTAATCATAGCTGGTCTTCGCTTGTCATAGCTGGTCCAGGCCGAGGCCGGTCCAAGCTAGTCGTAGCCATGATACCATCAGCCTAAGGACTCACTGGTGTAACAGCACAATTTTTCCAAATCATGCAATAATTATACATCCCACAAAATGTTTAATATCTAAAAACCACTAAACTAACTGATTTTTTTCCAGATTTTCACTTAGACGTTTAGACATCTTGACACCATTTGTCTTAAGAATCATCAATGAAAAACACTTAAAATTATTCAGCTAGAAAGGGAAAAGGTTAAAATCATTTTGCATCATTCCCACTATGTCTTCTCAACTGAGCAATGGTGGGAGAAAAATGATTATTCATGACTTCAATAGTGGCACCAACATTCATAATCTCGGTTCCATTTTTCAAAGACCATTCAACAACCAGCAAGAGAACGGTGAATAAGTTTTAAAAAGGAGGGAACAGTCGAGATGAAAAGTGGATCAGGAGGTCACAACAAGATGAGCGATCATCATTTCAACTCAGAGCTAAAGAGATCAACTGGAAATGATCCAACTCAATCGAGAAGATATTTGGCACGTGAGAGAGAAGTTGTACCTATGATTGTCCAAAGTGGAGTGTAAAAAGACTTGAAAACGAAATCGTACGTGAAACCTGTGAGGCAACTTGTTATTCCAGGACAGAAATTTAGAAGTTTAGAGAGGGCTAAGATCATCCTGAATAAGTTGAAAAATGTCCCTGGAATGATATATATATATATATATATATATATATATATATATATATATATATATATATATATATATATATATATGAGTAAAAATATTTTAAAATTGTAGTTAAATATAACGTATTCTAACCCAAACACCCCTTTTTAGAAAGAATCTTGAAGTATACAAGTACGAAAAAAATGCCGAAAACCTTTTTGTCATTAAGAATTAAAAAAACCCAGACGACATGCGTTTAACGGATCTCATAACTCATTGAAAAATGTACCCCTAACCTCCCTAAACTTAGCCTCTTTTTCCAACGTAACTCATAATTGACACAACAAAAGTTAATAAAAATGAACACGGTACCGCCCCTGTGTGAAAGATTGGATTTCTCTGTATCCTTAGGAAACAGGAAATTATGAATTTATATGTGTGTTTAAACCTCAGTAAATTTAAAAATGATTTATACCAAAATTCGCTTGAATATAAAACAGAACTAATGCTTTTAATTTTATTATATAATTAAATTTGTAGTTTTTAGCTTCAGTTTTTGAAGCATGGTTATTACTGTATAGCGAAGAAACCATATTTCAAACCAGTTAATTTATAACAATTACGCTCTGTAAACTTACATTGAGCACTGTTTTGCAAAAATAAAAATTAAAAAAAAAATATGAATAAAAACACCGGCTTATATATCTTTCTGTCCTTTCTTTCTTTCTTTCTTTCGTGGCAGCCAGCTATTGTCTCTCACTCTGGCCAGTAGAAAATGGCCTCAAACTACATGAAAACTGCTGTAGACGCAAGAAAAAATCGACTATTTCCACTATCGATGGGAGTTGGGAAATGCAAAATCGGTCTTGCCTTCACGCTAACTTGGAGCATGTGCATGTAAATTTTGGTGCAAATTCGACAAAAATTGCGGTCGTGCAATTGTTCCACACGCACACACATCCTGCCTTTTATAGATAGAGATATATTGAAATTTATTTCAATCCGTCATGAAACTCCGACACTTACCTAATTAATTATGATGATTAATTAATGATGAACATGTCGTTTTCGTTAATGATAGATTTCATCATGATTCTTCTGTTAAGCGTAGAGAGTAATTATACATTCTTGTCCTGTAGTGTTATAAAAAGTTTGTATAAGTAGATTGTTCCACAGGCAGCTTGTATGCCTGTCGCGTAATTTATAGCACTTAGTAGTCCCTCAGTGGTTACCCTTTTTCTTGTGATCATGCACAATATTAATTAACTTCGCTGATCAGACGGCAAGCAGTATTTCGCCGTTACATTGCCGTAAGCTAAATAAAGTAATAAAAAGAAAATCTCCATCAATTTTTTATCAAATTATAAATTCATTTCGCTACATCCTCCTACGGCAGGATGCAAAATATCATATCATAATAGAGAGCTAATTTGTGAGTGACCACATTATAATTCCTCTGGTTGTACGTATCCCACCAGTCTGAAGCTACTGGGGTGATCCTCTGATTACTGGTCTCACATAGGTTCCAGAGTACTGAAACCCTCTTCAGAGTAGGCCCTACCCTGCACATATACACACTAGTCAGGAAATGTTAGCTTTACCATCTGTGACGCCCCTCGGTGTCACTGCGCCAAATGTGACGTCTGTCTAGCCGCGTCCGTCGTGCTATCCTATCCTATGACGACCAACTGGCTTGGTATTGGTCGCGGCACCAAATGTGACGTTCTAACCTTTTGGTGATTCGGATGGGAATCTGGTTAGATTCGGTATCAGCCTTGTCGTTCCCAGCTCGCCTCCAACGTCTGGTTACCGAAGTAACTGTTTTGATTTCCAGTCTAACCTACCCACGTTGTGAATTGATCTTAGGCAGACGAAATCAATCAGTCGCCGGGCCGTAATGCAAGCCGAGTTCGATCAAGGGTAACACCGCACAAGTATATGTAAAAGAAAAAAAAAAAATAATTCGAAAAGTTCAAATGTGTTAAAAAAAGGATAACAATATTTTATATCTGGTTGCTGAATACAGGACTGCGTCTTCTTCCCAACCCGCTATATGGATTCGTGACACTTTGTGTTTGTTAGGCGAGTCTTAACATCTTAAGTTGTTTGTTCTTTAAGAAACTGGTTCTTGGTGTATCTTCAGGCGATATTCGTAAAACTTGTTTTGGTGGCATGAGTCTAAGTCGTTCTTCGAAAATAAATTGTTCTTGGCTAGAAATTGAGTCGTGATTTGCGTGGAATCTTTCGGCCAGGTTTCTGCGGGGCGGGTGCAATTCCAACTGCGAACTTGAACTCGAAATCGAACTGGTTTTCACTCGCTGCGACTCTGCTTATATGGACGCCGACCAAAACCGGGGTGGGCTTGTTGGGGTTTGAGGTTCCTTGATAATTCTAAACCCACAATCCACTTCTTTGTTTTCGGTCAGGAAAATTTTATTATTTTCCATTTTTGGAAGTCTTTCGTCTTTCCACCTTCTTCTGTTCTCATATTGGTATCTCACCATGCCCTCAGAGGGTGTCAACGGGTTTCCCCTCTCTCTTACAGTGGCATCTCACACCTATCCCTTCAGGAGGGCGCAACATGCCTCCCCTCCTTCTTCACATGATTACCTCCGCCTAACGCTCATGCCACCATTCAGCCAATGGGCGCTCAGCAGCGTGGGTGTGGCCAGAGTAGCCTCGGTTTAAAAAAATTTGCTCAAAGAAAAAAAGATATCTTCCTTTTTCTTTTTCTTTTTCTTTTTCTTTTCTTTCTCTTTCTTTCCTTCTTCCCGACCACAAACCCTTGGACTTTTATCTTAGCCAAATGTCACTTGGATTTTATCACCGGAGGCCTTCGCCAAACAAGTGAGTGGTCAATTGGACGTATTTGCATTCTTAGTGCCAATTACTGATCCGATAAAATAGATTCGCTATCATAGCCAGCCCTGATAATAACCAGATGCTCCTCTCAATATTCTGCATATAGACAAAGGCTTAATCGTTCCTTCATGGTGGTCAGCGGACATTTTTGTTTTTCTCGGACAGTGTGTGCTTAATTAATTTTTATTTTTATCTCTTTAGAATTCTGCGGGAGGTCTCTTGTCCAACTTGAAAAAATCTTTTTTTATCACCGCCATGGGCAGATTGGATATATCTTACTCGCCGCCCCGTAATATAAATCAGATTAAATTCTGTGTTTGACCATCTCGACAATGGAAATAAAAATCTTACCACTTTTCCTTGTCAGAAAAATAACACCGCTTAGTGTACTTTTCGTGATGGCTTCTTATCACCTAAATTTAATTCTCGCCTTTCTTTTTTCTTCTTTCTTTCTAGCATCGTAAATAGTGTCACAATCCTACTCTTCCGTTCTGGCTTAGGCAAACTTGAAAGAGGGCTGGAAATGCTTTTTACGGTGGGCTTACTCATGTCAGATTTGGGATTGATACCCTCACAACATAATCTTTCTATTCAATATATTTCGCCATCTATTATCGGTGGCTTCCAAACAATTTCCTCTTTCTATTGAACT
>OZ010612.1:65126720-65144220 GCA_963932145.1 Acanthosepion lycidas
CGACAACTCACTTATATCCGGGTTACACTGTATTGCTAATAATTTTTTTAATTCCTTTACTAAGAAAATGTACTGCTTGTAATTTTTTCTAATGAAATTTTAAAATTTCATAGTGTTTATACCGCTGTCCTCAGATTCACTCCTTTCCCATAGTTAGGACCTTAACAGGTGCTACCAACTCAAGTCAGAGTGGACCTGGGAACAACAGTAATTAAGAAGTAGTTCTACGCTGCTCAAAACATTCCTATTAGATGCCTTGCTACCGGAAGTAGTTTAGTAGTAGTAGTACTAGTACTAGTAGTAGTAATAGTAGGAGTAGATAATACATTAGTTGTAAAGGAAGAAACATTTGATTAACTATATCATTTATTATTCTCTCTATTATTACTACTGTTTGTTTTTATGATGACTATTATTAGTAGTAGTAATAGTTGATGTATAATTATAATAAATGATATATAATTACTTCTGCTATTAATAATAATAAAATGAAGAATAATAATATAGTGAATTAAGCATTACTTTGATTACTACTACATGTACTCCTACTATTAATGGCGTCCTGGGTATGACGATAAACTACATCCGCATCCTGGGTATCACGATAAACTACGTCCAACAACAAGGCCTCACATAATGTTTTCGGAAAAATGTTGCCAGCTATACGTTTTTTGGAAGAAATAATGTTGCAAGATATACGTTTTTGAAACAATAATGTTGCCAGCTATACGTTTTGCGTCCTGGGTATGACAAGGCTTCAGATAATGTTTTCGGAAAATAATGTTGGCAGCTATGTTTTTGAAACAATGTTGCCAGCTATATGTTTTTTGGAAAAAAATAATGTTGCCAGCTATGTGTTTTTAAAACAATAATGTTGCCAGCTATACGTTTTTTGGAAAAAATAATGTTGCCACATATACGCTTTTGAAAAAATAATATTGCCAGCTATGTGTTTTTGAAACAATAATGTTGCCAGCTATATGTTTAATAGTACTGTATATTTAATATATGTATAGGTATATGCGTATGTATATATATATATATATATATATATATATATATATATATATATATGTGTGTGTGTGTGTGTGTGTGTGAAAAGTGTGTGTATTAAATAAATATATATATATGTATAATTATTTATATATTATATGCGCGGTACTTATTAGAAAGCGCTCAATATCAGAGATAGAGCTAGCATATATGGTTGGATAGATGTGAGCTTGTGACCCTGGGTTTCACGTCAGACGATCGCTAAAGCGTGAAATCCCGGCTACAAGCTCACATCTATCCAACTATATATATATATATATATATATATATATATATATATATATATATCTTAATTTGGCATTAAATGACCCACAGTGGTTGATATGCCATTAAAACCAACCAATCAACAAACCAACCCACTATTAATGCTAATACTACTACAGATAATAATAACTGTAATCATAATAATAGTAATAATAAGTTATATAATAAATATAATGAAATAAACATTACTGTCTTACAAATACTATTACTACTACTACATATAATAATAATAATAGTAGTAGTAGTAGTAGTAAGAAGTCAATGAAAGAAGGAGAAAGAACAATGTCACACTTTAATTCCATATTCCAGATTACCTGCCACACCTGCAGAAGAGAGTGCCATGCAAGGATTAGTCTGATAAGCCACTCCAAATGCGACTCGCAAAAGCAAAATTTCTGATAAAATCGGACGCTACCATTATACTGCGAGATAAATGGATGCCTACTAATATTAATAGTGATGATAACAGTAATAATATTAACAACAACAATACCACAGTGGGACAATATCTGGACTGGAAAACTTATACGGGAAGGAAACAGAAAGATATTGGTATGACCCCCCCCCACTTCCCACAGGACCTGGTTACAGAGACAGGACCTGTAACAATTCTGTGGGACTACACAATACCCACAGACAGAAAAATCAAATCTAATCGTCCAGGCATTTTTATTAGAGACGGCAAACAAAACAAATGCCTCCTCATTGATACAGCAGTCCCTACAGTCTGCAGTGTATCATTAAAGATCTTCAAAAAGCTATTAAAATACAAGGGCCTTGAAATCGAAGTCTCAAAAATGTGGCACATGGGAATATCAACAGTCCCTGTTGTAGTTGGAGCACTGGGATTATTTGGAAAAGATTCCAGTAGACTTGTTAAAGGGATTCCTGGAAGGTCATGCTTTAAAGAAATACAAGAAATTGTTCTCACGATTACAAACCACATCTTACGAAGGACTTTAGCTATGTAAAATGTTTGTGTTGTTCTTTTTTCTTGTTTTAATTGGTTAGTGGAAAATGCGATGATGCCATTTCTAACCTTAGGTCTCTGGTTGGAACCCGGAAAGAAATGTGTACACACCAGAAATCAAAGGAAGTAAAATTACAATAATAATAATAATAATAATAATAATAATAATAATAATAATAATAATAATGTTGTACCCACCGAATATAAAACCCGGAATGACAGAGTGGTCCAATACCTGCAATGGAAAAATCTGAAACATTTAGGGAAAGGAAACTGCAAAAAATACCTATGAACACCACATAGGCTCGGCTACAGAGATAGGAACTGTAACACATTTATGTGATTTTACAATACATACAGAACAATCAATGCTAATCGCCCAGACACCGTGATTAGAGACGGCAAAGACAAATTGTGCGTCCTTATTGACATGTCAGTCTTTGTAGACTGTAATGAATCTTTAAAGATCTTCAAACACTGTCTAAATACAAGGACCTTGAAATCGAAATCAAAGAATTGTGGTACATGAGGATATCAGTAATTCCAGTTTTTCTTGGAGACCTCGAATAGTTTTGAAAAGATTTCAATACACTCA
This sequence comes from Acanthosepion lycidas, assembly GCA_963932145.1. Classification (NCBI taxonomy): domain Eukaryota; kingdom Metazoa; phylum Mollusca; class Cephalopoda; order Sepiida; family Sepiidae; genus Acanthosepion; species Acanthosepion lycidas. Next base: position 65,129,603 of record OZ010612.1, read on the forward strand.
TTGAAGGGTGTCCTGTTAGTCCATGTCTTAAAGAAATAAAAAAAAGTGTCCTTACGTGTACATCCCACACCTTACGAAGAGCTTTATCTATGTAAAATATGTGCGATTTTTTTTTCAAAATTGCTTAGTGGAAAATGTCATGATGCCATTTCTGTCCTTAGGTCTCTGGTCGGGACCCGCAAAGAAACGAGTATATACCAGAAAGCAAAGGAAATAATAATAATAATAATAATAATAATAATAATAATAATAATAATAGCGATAATTATGAAATACATCAAAATATGTATAATGCATTAAACGTTACTGCTATTACTACTACATGTAATACTACTATATATAGTACTGCTAATAATACTACTAATAATAATATGTGACGTAACTTTTCCAATATTTTGCATCAGTCAGGAAAGAGCGCGTTTTCAGTAAAGAAAAAAAGAAAATACAGTGTTTAACAATATTTCGACAATATGACTCTTCTTCGTTTTTTATAATCATTTCACCCCCAACAAGGTAATAAACTCACTAAGACACAAAGTATTACCGAGCGTGAGAGACTAAGAGAAAAAGAAAACAGTATCTAAGGGCGAGAACAATAAAAGTTCAGGAATTAAGAAGACAAAAAATAACGATTGATATTTCATTTAAATTTTCCTAACATCAAAATTGACCGAAAAACAGAAAACTGGAAGGGAGAAGTGCGAGAGAAGAAACTGTTAGCATAGAACTTACGGTTAGATCTAGCCATTTCAGTTTATAATGATGAGTCCTTGCCGTTAATCTAGTTGCTAAAAAGGAAACTACATTATAACAATTACTATGAGATACTGATAAAATATTTATGTTTAAAAATTACATACAAATATTTAAAAAAAGCATAGAAATGAATACAATATGGGAACCAGTAATCAGGAGTGCCAGAGAAAAGCAATAATAACAAAGGATATTACAATATGAGCTCTGGTAAAAAATATGCAATGATAACAGCAAAAATTGCAATATGAGCACTGGTAAAAAATGATTTATTATACCCAGAAAGTCATACACAGATGGACAAAGGCGTTAGTTAGATCCAGTAACAGGACAGAAAGTGTGTGAGTTCAATACCTGGTAAAGGCAGTGGAAAACTTGGAGCGAGGAATTAAACAGGAGATAACTGATAAGTGGCATCTATTAGACACGGCACGTGGAACTAGAACAGTCTATCCCAGCGAGCGAAAGAACGGGTTTAATTCGACATTCCAACCATCTGAAGAAGGCCGGAGCGTACAACGGTCGAAACGTTGTGATAAATATGGCAACAAAAATGAGGATGATAGTCCGAACAATGTAAATATATATATATATATATATATATATAGATAGATAGATAGATAGATAGATAGATAGATAGATTCCCAGATCAATTCTGTGGACAAGACAGATTGGTATAAATAAAATGACAATTGGAAAAAAGATCTTAGATTTTGCCTACGCGTTTCGTCTTCCGACATTTCAAGGCAAAAATGAAATCGAAATGTTCTTATTGTTATAGTTACAATACATTAAAAAATTGATCTGGGAATTTATCTATATTGTTGACATGGAAAAAAAAATCTCTTACTATAAAGGTAATTTACATTAACCAGAAATAAAGGCTTAGACAGAAGCGTCTATCTTTTTAAATTTGGATTTTTTAATGTATTGTAACTATAACAACAAGAACATTTCGATTTCATTTTTGCCTTGAAAAAGTCGGAAGACGAAACGCGTCGGCAAAATCTAAGATCTTTTTTCCAATTGTCGTTTTATTTATACCATATATATATATATATATATATATATATATATATATATATATATATATATATATATTAAATATACAAGTATTTGTACAATGTCATATGGAAACTATTATCGACTTACTCTGGGTGAACGATGAAAATGATAGAAGACTGTCATATGCTTTATACTAAACTATTAATATTGCTCTTAATAACTAATAAACTAACAGAACCTTTTATGATGTACATTACCTCCATCTAGTTCTCACACTAATGTTGGATTCTATTTAAGCTGTTTTTTATTCTTTTTGGCACATTGATTACCAGTACGTTTTTTTTTTCTCAAGACCTGCGACGTTTGTACAAAAACTTGTATGTTTTAAAAATAATTTTTATAAAATGTGTGCAACTTTTAATGATAACTGGAAAATACTATTAAAATATTTTGAGACATTGTTAAACACCGTGTCTTTCTTTTTTCTTTTCTTGGGTCGCTAATACCCAGGATCATGTGTCGATGGCGTAGCAGGCACGACAAGTGACCTTTGGGGCTTTCAATCTTCAACGATTTTTCCTAAACCTACGGCCTAAGAAACACAGATTATTAAAACGATAATTTTAAACGGACACCCGCCCCACATAAACAAATGAACCATAGATGTTTTGACAACAACAAACTTTTTCTGTGTATCGTTGTTTACGTGTATTAAAACTACTCTAATTCCCAATCTGTTTCGATTACATTTAAGTGTTGTAATAATAATAATAATATTAAGAAGAAGAAGAAGAAGAAGAAGAAGAAGAAGAAGAAGAAGAAGAAGAAGAAGAAGAAGAAGAAATCGAAATCTGAGAAATGTGGCACATCGGAACACCAACAATCCCTGTTGTAGCCGGAGCCCTAGGATTGGTTGGAAAAGATTCCCGTAGATTTATTGAAGGGATTCCTGGAAGTCCATACCTCAAAGAAATACAAAAAATTGTTCTGACATGTACAGCCCACACTTTACGAAGGGCTTTATCTATGTAATTTTTTTTTTTTTTTTTTTTTTTTTGTCAGTGGAAAGTGTCATGATGCCATTACTAACCTTATGTTCATGGGCGGGACCCGGAAAGAAATGTGTACACACCAGAAATCATGTTAAGATAATAATAATAATAATAAGAAGAAGAAGAAGAAGAAGAAGAAGAAGAAGAAGAAGAAGAAGAAGAAGAAGAAGAAGAAGAATAGTCTGAAGATAAATAAAAAGGAAGAAATATAATAATGCTTCAAATAATATTGCATGACGACATATATGGTTCGAACTGAGGTTTGAATGACTACGGGTGTCGTTTCGTAGCGGGTTGTCAAAGTGGTGTCACTTCATTCGGCCCCACGGATTTGTTTCTTACTGAAAGTCAAATCAGCCCCAGGAGAAAAGTTTCCTTGGAGTATCCAATAGCACAACGCATGGTTTGTATGGTTATTTTTCTTGTCCTCAATAGAAACATTTTCCCGACTACTTGTCAGTGACAGAGAGGGTAGAAGTGAGTGAGAGAATTTCGTATCCCGGCTTATCAAGAAAGTGACTCATTGCGTTTTCTCAGGCTAACGTTCTCAGCTGACATAAAATGGAAAGACTATATTGAATCCATTGCAAGGTTAGCTGCAAAGAAAGTCGGTTCACTTTATCTATCATCCGTCCATTCTTAGAATATTGCTGCCGCATCTACTTCCAAGGAATGAGTAATACCAGTCCCTCTACGTGCCAGTAAATGTTGGATTATTTCCTCAAAGATGAAGAGAAGACTGGAGGCAACATGAATGTTGTTCTACAGAAGGATGATGAGAATTTCATGAATGGATCGGGTAAGCAACGAAGAACTCTTAAGAAAAGCGGAACCAAAAAGGAGATAAGAATGTGAAAATAGACTTACTGGACACATAATGATGAAGAAGAGGTTGGAAAATTTGACACTCATAGTATATAGAATGGACAATGTGATCCAATTGGACCACATACACAAATAGCATGTGCGAATGGGTTTCAGAATGCGCGTGGGGGGTTAACAACAAAAAGACAAATGTTAATAACAGCTAAAAGGAAGAGGAAGTCGTGGAGAGCAGTACAGAATTTTGGAGTTGATAGTTCATCGATCAACCAGTTTTGAATTCACAGTACTAGAATGGAATCGAGACATCATCAATTTACAGTTTAGCTTGCTAGATGTAGCTGTCAATTCTATTCTGACAGTTTCTTTTCTAGCACTTCTCGCTTGTGGAACTACCTTCCGGACCCATACCTTCCAACCAATTTTAATCTGCAAAAATGTAAATGCAATCTCTGTCCTCTTGATTAATGTTTTCTATTCCCGCTCATTAATAATTTTTCTGTTCATAATTCTTCGACACCCAGTAGTCCATTGTGTCTTAGTGGATTTACTGCCTTGCTAGGAGTGAAACTTATTTAAAAAAAAAAAAAGAGAAAAAAAAAGGTAAAATGTCTCACTGAAGAATTTTGAAATCAGGAATCTCACCTTCTCTCTAAGTGTTGATTCGTCAATTCATGGAGCAATGTAACAATCTTTCTTCTTTTAAATTTTTACTCCAAAACCTGTTACCGTTAACTGATCCTGTCAAAATTTAAAAAAATACGATATATTTTCAAAACTGTGTTGACGGTTATTAATTAATTAAGAAAAGTATAAATTCACCTCTTCATATATACCTATGGGTTAATTATTAGAACTTGTGTAATTAAAAATCATTATTTTCTAAAAAAAATTCCTACGATCTAAAAATATATGCTGGTTTTAAATAATCGGTAAAAGGTTGATAAGCCGCAAAACACATATAATAATAAATCAATCAATCAATAAAATCGATAAGGATTATTGACTTGATTTAAATTCGAAACATAATGGGATTGTAAGAATAATTCTACTTAATAACAATGTTTTACAAAAAAGTCCCGTTTAACCCACACCTGGAGGGGGAGAATATTTTCACGTAAGTTTCATCTCTCGCACTTCTCGCTTGTGGAACGCACTTTCAGCTTCTTGCTTCCCAATTAAGTTTGATCTTGGAAAATTTAAACGCAATGTGAATCTTTATCTACAGTCTTCTTCATACTTGTTCTTTTAATGTTCTCTCTTCATAATGGTGGTTTTGTTTTTTGGGGTTTTTTTTTAATTATTTTTAGCTCACATTCACTCACACCCTATAAACTCTTGCATTTTAGTGGTTTGCCTTACCCGAGGTGAAATGATTTTTTTTTAAATATTAATGCAATGGATTCGACTGGACATCAAACGCAGCTCTCAGATTGTAACATTTAACAGCATAAAACGTTCAAGTTCAACTTCCGAACTCACGTGTTGCATTCACTTTCTCAGAGTTGTCCTTGGATTTATCTCTACATCACCATTCTGTGGCTCAAGGAGCAGCGTAGCTTGTCTTAGACAGAAACCAATATAAGAAAAGGAAAACTGAATTTAAAAAGAAACGCGAAATCTCTAATAACTTTCCAATTAAGCAATAATTCAGAAATAATAAAGAAAAGAAAACTGTGGAGATCCATGATCATCTACATCCAGAAGAGATGGAATTTAAAAGTAGTATGAGTAGTAAATGACGTTATTATTGATTTTAAATATTCATGTATTATTATTTTTTTTCGACTTCATGAACTTACTGGCCGGTTTAAAAATGTGCAAAATAGGCACATAGGCCTAGAAGAATTGATTGAAAAAATATTCATGATCATCTACATCCAGAACAACTACAACTTATTACAATCCTCTACCACGAGAGACAATCGAGCTTTGTCCAAGGGGAACCTTACTGTAACTGTTAAATTTATTGAAATATTAAGTCTGTTCGGAAAGTAATGACGTTTTATCAGAAAGGCCAAAACAAATGTAAATTAAATTTATAGGAATATTAAGGCTGTTCAGAAAGTAATGTCGTTTTATCAAAAAAGATATAAAACAAATGTATGTTAAATTTATTGAAATATTAAGCTGTTTGAAAATAATTACTTTGAACAGAAAGGATATAAAAACAAACATAAAAAGTATAATAAATATAATTATATAAACTATAATTATCTTTATGTTCCTTGAGTGCAACTCAATGTGAATGAAAATTGTCGCTGCTACATTTAAAGAAATATTGTTTTTAATATCTCTTTACAAAATCTTTTTACGGAATATTATGCCACTTATGACTTTTTCTTATGAAGGAACAAATGAAAATCGGTATTGTGAGTTTGAATGCGGTGAAATGATCTCCCAGCATTTTGATATTATTTCTTCTTTGCTTTATGTTATATTTTGTTTGTTATATGTTATAGACGAGCAAGATTTGTTGTTTAACATAGGAAGACACTTTCGACGTAATGCGTTCAAATAACTAACAGTTTTAAGGTAATGGGCTTTCCATGTTCCATCAGATCGTAATGGACGACACCTTTCATATCCCGTCAGATAAAAAGCAAATATATTTGTATAGGGAGTCATGATTACGGTTTCGGCACTGGTTTTTCATTCTGTGTTAAACACTGTCTTTTTCTATTCCTGTTAAAATGCAAAAGCTATTTTACAACAAGTTAACGATGAAATGCATCAATGAAACTTTGGCATTCCGTCTTAAAAGAGAGATGCTGATGGTGGATATTTGTTTTCCGTTATCGTGCGATATTTCTTGAAGGATTCAAATACTCAATCTTTGTCGCCATATTTATTACAGCGTTTATGGCGACAAAGTTGAGGACAATAATCCGAATAATGTAAATAGTGTACATAATACCTCATCTCAGAAATATGGACAGATACTTAAAGGCCGAAACGTTGTAATAAATATGGCAACAAAGATGAGGACAATAATCCGAATAATGTAAATCGTGTGCATAATACCTCATCTCAGAAATATAGACGGATACTGAAAGGCCGAAATGTTGTAATAAATATGGCGACAAAGATGAGGACAATAGTCCGAATAATGTAAATAGTGTACATAATACCTCATCTCAGAAATATAGACGGATACTGAAAGGCCGAAATGTTGTAATAAATATGGCGACAAAGATGAGGACAATAGTCCGAATAATGTAAATAGTGTACATAATACCTCATCTCAGAAATATAGACGGATATTGAAAGGCCGAAATGTTGTAATAAATATGGCGACAAAGATGAGGACAATAGTCCGAATAATGTAAATAGTGTACATAATACCTCATCTCAGAAATATAGACGGATACTGAAAGGCCGAAATATTGTAATAAATATGGCGACAAAGATGAGGACAATAGTCGAATAATGTAAATAGTGTACATAATACCTCATCTCAGAAATATAGAAAGATAATTAGTGTAACCTTGACAATTATGTTGGATCAGGTTCATATTGTGCCTGAGAAAGAAAAATTCGCTGCTGATCTAATTTAAACACTGCTTACCATTTCTAGACGGTACGTCCCTGAAAAAATCAGAAGAATTAAGGATGTGTAGAAAAAAAACTGGATACGTAATGTACAACCATTTAAAAGAAGAAAAACAGTGCACCTCCCACATATTTAAATTGTAAGGTAAGTCAAAAATTATCCGCCCTTTCGACATATCTCCAAGTTTGTCATAATGTCTGCAGTACAGATAGTTGTTACTATTGTGGTGACGGGATCGAAGGTTCAGTTTGATCGGCCCAGATTCTTGCGGCTATTAGAATGTTACTTTAATATTTTTATGAAACTTGCCTAAAATAGGGATTTCTGCCCAAATGTAAAATTGTATATATACATATATAGAAGTGATAGAAATATTTGGCGATATGAATAATCATTTATAGTAATTCATCGAGTCTAGAAGAATCCTGAACAGAATGCAGAAAGCACTGGATGGCCATTTCGTCCTATCTAGGACTCATCAACAGTGCGCTTTCCCTATCAAGAATCAAACACGGACCGTTACAATACAAAGTATGTGTCATACCACTGGACCAGTGGTATGACACATAATTTGTGGTCTCACGGATCCTGTCTCAGCAACACGAGAATAAACAACAGCAAAGGTTGGATCATTCGGCTGCCTTCGATCCGATACAGCCATGCAGCCTCACGTCCATCACAATCACGCGACCGTATGTAGAAATCATATCTGCCTGATCACGATATGAATATCTTGCAATTTTAGACGGAACACTTCTAACTCACTACTACCCAATTTAAACGTTGAACACAGGGTAGCCACAGATGTACACGAATGACAATTGAAACCTAACCCATAAGACCACACAGCGCCATTCTTTAAACTTAATAACTCAAAAACGAAGGATTAGCAGATATGTTGATATATATTTTTATCTTTGTTTTGGTGCGACGAAGCCGCCACACTGTTTGTAAAAATATTTTTGAAGCATCTTATATATATATATATATATATATATATATATATATATATATATATATATATTTGTGGGGGTGTACGGCTCTGTGTTTGTGTGTGTGTCATGGACGTACCGTCTATGTAGGCAAGTTAAGCAGTGATTACCCTGAATAAAATACATCAGCAGCGACTTTTTCTTTCTGGGGCACAATATGAACCTGATACAAGAAAATTATCAATGTTACACAAATTATTATGCATAAAATGCAAAATATTCTACTTTTTCGAGATTTACTATAGAAAAATCACAATCTGCCTATCCTGAGTAATTAATGACGTCCAACCATTCCAACTATAGCCTTCTACCTCTTTTTGGGAAACTCCTAGAGGCTCTAATAGATTCTGAATTGGTTCATCATCTCTCATCATAGGGCTTTTTCTCAGACAAGCAATACGGTTTTCGTTTCCCTAGGTCAACTCATTATGCATTAGCGATAATTGCGGAAAGAGTCTATTATGCTATAGATAAAAATGCTAAAGCCCAGGCTGTAGTAGTGAACACCTGGAAAGCCTTTGGAAGGTTCAGGCATTCAGGTCTTCTCCACAAGCTAAAAAACTACGGTATCTCCGGGCATGTTTGCGCGCTGATCCAGTCGTTCCTATCTAATCGTGAAATGCAAGTTGACCTGAACGGGCACTCGCCTAAATCTTTTCGTACAAACGCGGGTGTCCCCTAGGGCTGCATACTTGGTTCTACATTGTTTAAACCTTCATTAACAACCTTCCCGATGATATCAAGATTGAAATTGGCATCTACGCTGGCGACATTACCATTTGTTCCTGCCTCAAGCCTGATCAGTCAGGCAATTTCAAAATAGGAGCCGATGAATAAAACGACTTCAAGACCGTCGTTAACTTTGAAAATATGGCTTGTCAATTTTAACACCTCCAAAACTAAACTGATCTCCATTAATCATCCTTTCATCAGCATGTCTGATGCTAACCTCCACGGAAGTGACAAATTGCGCCTTCTCAGGCTAACGTCCTCAGCTGACATGGGGTGGAAAACTACATTGAATCGATTGCTAGATCAGCTGCCAAGAATGTCGGTTCATGGTGTCGTGCGAGACAATATTTCATTACGGTATTTATCTTACCTATCTATAAATCTACCATTCGTCTATGTTAAAGTATTGCTGCCAAATATGGTTCGGTGCCCCTGCTATTTTCCTGGCGATACTCAATAAGATCCAAAAATATCAGCAATATTATTGGTCCTTATCTGGTGGCTCGGTTTCAGTCACGTGCCTACCGCCGTACGGTTGCTTCTCTCTGCCTTTTTATAAATACTTTCTTTTTTTATATAGTGTAACCCGGATGTAAGACAGTTGTCGGGACCGGAGAAGAACTCTCTTATATCCAAGTTTCTCTTATATCCGGGTTTCTCTTACATCCGGGTTTGGTCTATTTTGTTTAGGTAAGTATGGCTCTAATTTGGGACCAGATAAAATCTCTCTTATATCCAGGTTTCTCTTATATCCGGGTTACAGTGTAATTGGAAAAATACATTGAAAGGCTCACAAGAGAAAAGCTAATAATAGTAAAGCCTTAACAAACTATGGCATCATCTTGATGGCATGAGTCAACGAGTATGAAGATTCTAATGGATATAAAGTGGGGGATCGGTTTTCTATTATTTGAAAGTAATAAAGTGATCCCCCCAATAATTACTACATATTAATATAATACAGTGTAACCCGGATATAAGAGAGTTGTCGGGACCGGAGAAGAAGTCTGTTATATCCGGGTTTCTCTTATATCCGAGTTTGGTCTATTTTGTTTAGGTAAGTATGGCTCTAATTTGGGACCAGAGAAAATATATCTTATGTCCGGGTTTCTCTTATATTCGGTTTTCTCTTATATCCGGGTCTCTTATATCCGTGTTACACTGTAAATACTTTCGGATGAGCTTTTTGCTATGGTACCTAGACTGCATGAATTTAAGCGCCATACTAGAATGGCGGTGATATCTCATCAATTTACAGTTGAGCTGGTTCGATTTGGCCGTAACTTCTATGTTAAAATTTTCTTATCCTGCACTTCTCCCTTCTGGAAATCACTCATTTCCCCATGCTTTCCAATCAACTTTAATCTTCAAAATTTTAAATGCAATGTCAATCGCTGTCAACTGTCCTCCTGATCTCTCTTTTCTTTCTTCTCATTACTAATGCTTCTTTTCCTAATTCATCCATTCCATAACCCTTTACGTGCTAGTAGCTGCACTGTTTTTTTTATTATTGAGCATGATATTTTTTTTCAGATTGATAGAAATTCCAAAGATATGTTTCTTTGTCTTTCTTTACAATATAACCGAAATAATTGCGTTAGTATTATATAAAAAAAGAATGCCTCTAAAATGATAAGTGTGTCGCGTATATACGTAGTTTTATGTATGCGTGTAATTTCCGAGCAGTTGACGACCGACAGTGAAGTTTTCAAACAATATCGGTCCGTATATTTCTTTATTTTTCCAAACTGCGCTAAGCCTTTTTTTGTACTATAGTATAACATTCACGGAGATAGTGAAAAAGACTTCAAACTCTCGAGACCCTCTATATCAAAAGTAATCAACCAACGCTCAATGAAATTTATTACGAGTGTAGCATCAATGTTTTGAAATGCATTTAACAATCATTTATTGTCATTTTTCATTTCTACCAATTTTATCATATATATATATATATATATATATATATATATATATATATATATATATATATATATATATATAAGATTTCTATGTTTATACATTCATTTTATAGATACAAATATCTAAGTAAATGCTCTATTCTATAATAAACAGTATTAATAACATTTAACAGCCTGAATGTCCGAGAAATTTTCATTGAAAATATTTGTCCTGCGACAGGAATTGAACCTGTATCCTATACGGAACCATCATATTGCCTGACGTACCTTAAACGATCGAGCCACGGAGGATCGTTCGATTAGCAAGGTAGATTTTACTGCCTTTAAACCTTAGTTATATTTTCTGTTAGAAGATGCATCATTTGGCCACATCAGCAGCTTGAACATGGCCAGTAGCAGGTTCATACCCTTCAGAGTTCATCTATCGACGAACAAATCCGTCCACTCAATTTCAATCAAACTGCTTGAGATAAGTCGTGGCAGGGTTTTCAGGCACTTTCCAAATGTTCAGCAGACTGGAATATCGCCGCTCTACGAACGATAACATCTTATATTACGACATTTTTATGTTTATACATTCTTTTTATAGATACAAATATTTAATTAAATGTTCTGTTTATAATAAACAACATTTACCGACAGGATTCGAACCTGTATCCTATACGAAACCGTCATATAGACTGAAGTCCTTTTAACCGATTCGGCCACTGAGGATCGTTCGGTTAGCAAGGTCGAAATTTACTGCTTTTAAACTTTAATCATCCATGAATTTTTCACGTACATTCATATCTGCTCATGGCGTATCAAATTTAAACAAATGACGTCACACAATATGAAATGGATAAAGTCCGACAATTATTTTAAGACATTTTTATGTTTATACATTCTTTTTATAGATACAAATATTTAAGTAAATGCTCTGTTTATAATAAACAGTATTAAACAACATTTACCGGCCTGAATGTCCGAGAAATTTTCATAGAAAATATTCGTCCTCCGAAAGGAATCGAACCCGTATCCTATACGGAACCGTCATATTGCCTGACCTACCTTAACCGATCGAGCCACGGAGGATCTTTCGATTAGCATGAGTCACTCACGTACATTCATATCTGCTCAAAGCGTATCCAAATGCAAACAAATGACGTCACACATTATGAAATGGACAAAGTCCGACAATTATTCTAAGACATTTTTATGTTTACACATTTTTTTTTTAATGAAATAATTGTCGGACTTTGTCCATATAGTTAACCCCCCCTTACATTACGGCGCTTGTTCCAAAGTAATTCTTTAGCTAAAACGGATGCATTTAAATTTTTAAATAGTTATAAGAGAACGTCTTCCCGAGTGTTTTTAATACTACCATCGCAACGATCAGAGTTACAATAAATTTATCTTTGTAAGTCACCCCTGAGGATGATCTTGATGGAAATAAAAAGTACTTGAATCGGTAAAAAGTACGGCGCTTTCCTTACTGGATTTCATCTTCACATCAAGGAACGGATTATTTTGAAGTAGAAAAGAATATTATAAAAATAAATAGAAATAATATGTCTATATTATTCAATGCAACATGTTTATATATATTATAATAATGGCCTCTCCCGTTGGCTTCGACATATGACGATCTGAAAGCTTAATTGATTCAGTTATGAATTTTTGTGCGATAATCGTAAGTCGCACTTAATCTAGTGATTTACAAAGGAAGCCACATATGGAGCAAGAGTAAGGATTGTGGGATAAGATCACTGTTAGATTGGCTGACCTTTTAGATCTTGCTCTCGCTTCTTGAAGATGATTCAAACAAGCAAATTGAAAACTGCTGAGTCCAGTAAAACACGTTGATAACCATTCTACCTGCTCCAAGGCTAAGCGCTCAAGGGTGTTATGACGTATATTGACAGCTGACAGGTTCCGGGTCTCTTATATCCGGGTTACAATATATATATATATATATATATATATATATATATATATATATATATATATATATCATAAGCGTAATATATCAAGAGAATATGACAGAAATCGTACATCTCAATAACAACCACATCTTCACTACACTATGTGCCAAGCTTACTTATGCTCATTACTACCCCCATTTCAATAGCTGACACCCAACTAACCTAAACAATATCTATAATCTACGCATTAAAACGGATTAAACACATCTGTTCTCACATGGAATAATACAATTTTCACATAGGACAACTTTACAATCAATTCCTTAATAGGAATTGCCTACTCAAAATACTCAAAGTATCCACCACCAAAACAGAAACACAACTATGAAATAAAACGATGAATTCCAAAATCCCCATGGTTTTTTTTTAATCATAACATCCACAAACGTTAACTAAAGATTTCCAACACTTAAAATTAGATAATACGATTTGTAATTTATTCAGCGATAACCCACTACACGTGAGACGAAGGCACTCCACCCTCCCCGCCACGAAGTCTTCAGACTTTTAGTATCATCAAAAATCTGCAACCCATCACCACACCAAAGGAATGTCACCTGCAACAAACTCCGGTGCCTGATCTGCAAACACATTATCACTTACAACATTTACACCGTCCGAAACTCACGTAGCATCTGCTCTATGTTCTGACAGTTCCAATCTCTCATATTTTTCTTTCACAGATGCGAGAAGGTGAATTATGTGGGAGAAAGCGGAAGAGAGCTCCGTTTACGGTTTAATAACCACAAGAAAAGCGTCAGAGACAACAACAACAATTTAACAGGTTTTTGTACACTTCAGCCAGCCTTGTCATAACATCGACGATGTCGGATGTGTGCTATTAGCGTCTGAGTTTGTCAGCCGGGAGGATAGACACAGATCGAAGTTGAAGTAGATCCTAAAAGTAAATTCCTGAAAAGATTTGGGATTACTCAGAGAATATAATTTCCACAAGGAAACCCATTTTCAGCAACGTCACGCCTCATATGTGTAGGCCCTGTACGCATATTTTAACTCCAAATTTTAACAGCTATCACCTACCTACTATAGTTTAAACAACCATATCCTGCTTACTATATTTTTATTTTCTACCATCTATGAGTTCCCTCATTACGCACTATTAATGTAATGCGAGTATTGTCATGTACACTGAAGGCTACTTTCTGGTGACCCGCTTTATACCATTTTTGATCCTATGAGTTCCTTTTCTTATAAGCTTATGTAAAGAGCGTGGAAGGTTAGTGTATATACATATTAATCTTGTATATTAACTCATATATTTACGTTTATTGAGATTCATAAGTTAGTGTGATGGCTTGTGCATAATTGCACACTGCTATGTGCACTTATTTACACATGCGAATCAATGCATTTAAACACTTTTTCTCTCTTTTTCTGCACCCACCTATTTTTTAACAATAGACCATCCCAAAATTTTATCCTTTTATTTGTTCGTTCCATTTTTTCTATTCTTTTATTTCTCTTAATTGTATTTTACGTCTTACCCACAACGCAACCTAGAACATTCTTCATCTATGTATACAATCTTACTCCGCCACTCCACCTACTATTAACAATAGACAGGCCTAACGCTCTTGCATCGATCAGAATTTTAGATTTAAGTTTATTTTCATAAATAGTTTCGCACAGCGAGGATCAGACGGAGATCTGGCTTTTGCTAATAAAATGATTTCTATCAGAAAATACACCGTATACAAAAACATCTGTCGGTGAGTAAACCCATTTTTTCTGTTTTACTACCGCTCTATTGATAAAGGACAGCGGCGTATCCGAAAATTACGAAATTAAAACCTTTTTTA